>JALIZH010031198.1:0-20789 GCA_030522465.1 Rhipicephalus appendiculatus | reverse complement strand
ATTTAGGTTACAGTAATATATAATTGGATTACGTGCCGAACTAAGTAGACGTAAATTCGAAAACTGTCAGCGTTTATTTAGGTGTATCTCCTTGCAATGAATGTGCATCTCGGCTTGATCACTGGGTGTAATGCCACGATTATTTAACATAATTTCACACCAAGGATTTTCATCAGATCATAATCTTCTGCAGCGCGCAATGACCGCATGGTAACTGGTCACCATTGCGATCGTCAAGGGAGGCGAGAATAGAAAGTCCTTTTTCTAGGGCTGAACTTGGCTGCCGCTGTGAAGAGGTCGAGGTAAATTTATTGCGCATTAAAAGAGACATCCTTTTGTTTTCTAAACTACACACATGTAGAAGTACAGCTAATAACACATGCATTCAATTTCCTTTACACAGATCCTGAACGGAACTGAAGCGATTCATGTAGACCGCGGTATTTATGCGACGTCGGCGTATCCAACCTGTATGCGGTCTGTGAAAGTGGAATCATCACCTGGTCCTTATTTTCGCCACAACATGACCTACAAAACGAAGGTCAGTTTACGTATTGCCCAGAAGTGTGAATATCATATTCAAATGCGGTTAATGTAAATATACAGCTATCAGAGAACTACTTATGAAACTGTTACTGTTTTAACTGTAAACATAGACACTAAATGAACGACGCACATGAAACGTTTAAAAATTCAGTTCATAAATAATAATAGTGTACGAACAATAAGTTAATTACATCGTGCAGCTCTAAGAAAGAACGATTCCCTGTTGGTGTATAGTTGGTTGCTTGCCAAATTCTCACGTGAGCCACAATGAGCAGTTATATCAGGGACTTTGCGAAAGGGTAAAAAAAATCATGCTTTTATAAAGTGAGTGGTTACCTACAGAACTATCGAGCAGGACTTGAGCAAGTAACACTGACATATACAAATATCATGAGTCGCTCAAAACAAGTCCCAAGAAGCTGATTTTTCAATGTGTGATGACATTTTCTAACATCCAACATGTCCTACTTTTTTGTTGTGCATTGCCATAGTGTTTCGCCAATTCATGTCGACTTCAAATGTTCAAACGCAACCACGTGGGTCGCTATGACGTAGAGGATAATTTGTAACCTCATTGTTTTACTATGCATGACTTCATATAGAGCAAACATCTCCAATTCATTGGCTAGGCAAGTCACATTTCCAGATGCATTATGTTGCCAATGCGTACTACGTTAGAGCGCGCGCAAGTAGCGACCAGAAATCGGGTATAATCTTGGCATAGATTAAATTGGAAGTTATTTAAAACAACAAAGAAAATTAAATGGGAATGCTTGCACTCGCCCGTGCAAGGCTTGGAGCAGCGAAGGTGGTCGATCTAGGAGTTGCAACTGGGCTGCTTGTAGGTTTGAACTTGGCTGCTGTTAGATTTTGTGATGGTTTAAATGTTCTTGCGTTGTTTTCTGTGCGGCAACTAAGAGACCTTTCCTAAGCCGTCCTTTTGCCGCAGCTTCATTGGACAAGAAGGCTGTGTCAGTACGACGTCGACGGCTTCACTCTCACTTCCCCGCCTCGTCAACCCTCGTGATAGGTACCTTCTTCTTGAGTTGTATGGATGTTCCTCGCACGGCCCATGGCTACAAACTGCCTCGGCGTGGTCGAGTGGAGCTTTTTATGATGATCGCGAGGACAGGCACAACCGAAGTAGGGTTATTAAATGCTGAGCATTTCTTAGCGAACTTCGGCGACTTAGAGCGTATCTATCTATCTATCTATCTATCTATCTATCTATCTATCTATCTATCTATCTATCTATCTATCTATCTATCTATCTATCTATCTATCTATCTATCTATCTATCTATCTATCTATCTATCTATCTATCTATCTATCTATCTAGCTGCCTACGACTTTCTCCTCTCCTGGCCCTATCGTTAATGGGATTCATACCAAAAGTGGTGTGGCATATCATGACTGTATGACGAACATAAATGACTCGTCATATTTATGATCTATTTAATGACGCAAAGGGTTTCAAGGCAAATCTTTTGGTTAAATTTGGTGCGGATCTACTCAGTCCTTTCGGTAGCTCCGACGCAGCTCTTCCGCAGCTGTTGCTTTCGCGCATGCGCGGATCGTAACATCAGCTATCGTGGTAGCTAGGCATGTCGGGCTTCACTGCCGAGCGTGGCTTGGTGGCGACATCTCCGTTGCTACTGCTTCGGCACATGCACGTCTTTGCATGACGTCACACCAGCTGGCACAGTAGCGGGGTGAAGCCAGGTGGTGCGCAGCTATGGCGTCCGTGGTTCCTGGGCAACGGCGCGGCGAGGTTTCTTGCGGGCAACAGCCGTTTTTATGCTATGCTGATCAACGCTGCTGTTAAAACCCGTCTGGAAGGAAGTCTTCGCAGAGAGCGTGGATAACCCCAGCACCTAAACGAATGGACATTTATGCATCTGGACACTATAGTATATCTAAATGGCAGGAAGTACGTGGTGTCAACTCGAAAACGCAGGTATGGCGACGATAAAAAGATAACCATGAAATATTTGAAATGACAATGACATCTTCCGTCCATGACGCGCCATGGTCCTAAACTAATTGTTTGCAAAGAAAACCACTTGGACATTACGTTGTCCTAGCGGTTCAAAACGAAAGGCATTCAAGACTTATAGTTAAAAGGCTGAACATTAATTTAGGGCCACCGACACGATCTGGCATTGCTAGCCCTGGAATCTTTCTGCGGCCATTTCTCGTGTATAACATAAACTAATGGCTGCCGCGCCGCGTATGCTTGCTATGCTTCTCGCCTCCATCGGCTGACCTGACCTTGCCGATTAAAAGCCTTATACTTGTTTTAACTGGTTATTTGTTCTCTGGTGTTAGAAAAGCCTCTTTTCTGGGGGGGGGGGGGGGATATGCAAATATGTATGTGAGCAGTGGGTTTCCCTGGAGCCAACCTTTTTGACAAGTGGTTGTTATCCCCTGTTGTGGCCGCAACTGCAGCAAAAAATAATATGTTCCATGCAGTAACATAATGGTACATCGCATGGTTTCTAGGTTTTCCAGAAGCGTGGAAAACATCCCGCTCCGTGGCAGACTCGGTGAGTACATAGGCGTCGACTTGGAATAAAATTACGTGGTCGAGGCAAGCAATGGCATAAATAAGCCTCAAGGCAAAACAAAAAATCCATTAATGTGTTTTTGTAATATTCAACAGTACTTATAACTTCGCCAACCGTTTTTTTATAACTGGTAAATTGCGTCCTTTACCTCATGTTACCGACTTTTTTTCTTACTATGAATGTTATATAAATAAGGCACGCCTACGATATCTAAACTTTTCCTGAGCATAGTCTCAAACTTGGACAGTAATAAAGTGACGTGCAATTTTATTGTATAGTGGTTTCCCCGCAACCGCAATCATGTGCTTTGGGATATACACAAACAATACCAAGTATTTTGGCCTACTATGGCCACCTTGAAATAGACCTGCACACTTTAGCACAATTAAAAAATTCAGCGTTGGTTGGACGCTAACCACTATTTTTTACCGTCGCTCTGTGACTTATTTAGCGAAAGTTGGTTCGCCAGAAAGATAATTTTAATGCTGTACTAAGTAGCATTTTATTCTTCTCGACTTGAATAGTTTTTGCAAGCTGTTCAGAACAAACTGTGTGGATTCAAGGGGCGTATCAGTACATGTAGAGAAGCTCCACTGTTTTACCTCTCCATTTTCCAACATGAAACAATGTCGCATACGCTGTTACATCGGAAGTGCTAAAAGCAATTTCTTACTTGGTACAAATTCTTGTCTGACTAACCAGTGGCCCTTCAGTGGCCAGGCCTTATGCCATCCCGTCCTACTGACAATATCAGTAGCAAGGCTGAACAGTTTCGCGATGCCAGAGTTGTATTGTGATGCTGTACAAGAGATGGGTATTTTGTTACATTTCTTTGTATAAATGAGCAGACGTGTTTATATATTGTGAAAGGAAGACTTCATTTTGCTAAGGCACGCCTCCAGTGACCGAGAAAGGGAAGGCCGCGAAGGGTTCTACAAATACCCAGAATGACCCACGCGACATTGGAAGGCTTTTGGTACCTAGATGACCCGCGAAGAAATATCGCCATGCTGGATGACCTTCCGCTCATGAAGCCGCTATTTCTTCGTGATAACTCAAACTTGTGCTCGCCTGTGGCGGTAGAAAAACTTCTATCACTAGCGAGTCGTGTTTCGACCCTACCACTGCTGTCTAAAATGCAGGTTATTCAAAAAACTGCTGTTACTTAAGTGCAATTAATTCAACACTTGCACACAGGATCCAGCGAAACGGATCTTGTGTGCAAAATAATTGTATACTTTTTTCTTAATTTGGTGGTGTTAGTAAGTGGTTCGCGAGATATGCTTGGCTTGCAAGTTTTATTGCGATGGAAAAATATTCACGATGAGCTGTACCTAATGTCTTTGCAGAGTATCACCATCCCGAAATAAAGAAAAACATTTTTTTCTGTAATTTTATGTCTGTATTTCTCCATTCCCGGATAATTTCTTTTTTTTGTATTTGTGCTAAAGTATCTCCGAAATATCCCGCATTGCAAAGAGCGCACTGTACCGAAAGATTCCGGGGAAATGACATGCGTAAGCACGTGAATTATGGCAGCTACGACGTTGACGTCTTTTTTATTGAAAAAAAAAAACCCTTATTGGAGGCTGTAATCAAGGCCCGTTGAATTTGCCGCAGTGTAAGTTGGCTGTAAGATGGAGCATAAGATATGGCACGCTTTCCGTCTGTGCAGGCCATAGGTTCTTACCACGAATGTTGTATTTATTTCAGAAAAGCAATGTATTCTCTTGGACCACAAGAAAAATATCCTAAACTCGCTGTCGCTGCTTTTGACGGTAATATTGGCCTGATCATGGCACCAGAAAGTGCTGTAAATTTTTTCTCAATATTGCAGAAATTGGCAAAGAAGATGGCCTAGTGTCAGGAAACTTCTACATTTCATTTGCGAATTCATGCTGCTTTATTTTGACAACAATGCTAAAAAAAGGTAAGCGTATTAACCTATTAAATTTAAAATGACGCACGATTGACCTAGAAGTTGATGGTTTTCAATCAGGTAATAGGTGCTACTTAACAGGAAGTTCAAAGCATAATCTATGAATAAAAATTATACTTGTAAAAATTCAGAAAAATAACGCGATATTGTCGAAAATTGCTTTGCCGGCAAAAAGTTTTTCACATAACATGCCTGATACATTAGGACTTTGTTTAAAATCCCAAAAGTAAATTTTTTAGCTGCCTACAACACATGTGTTGCCGCAAGTAATCTCAGATTGCGCGATGACTCTTAGTGTTATTTTTATGTGCCATTGCCTGTATTTTTCTCGTACCTTTACCTAAAATTTTAGTGGATGTCGGTATATTGTGGCAGAAGACAGAAGTCTCTAGTACAAACACGATAAATTCAAATGCCCAAGGTGCTCCTCTTTTCAAGAATTGTACAGAGTGCCGATAGGCTTGGGCCACCGTCCTTGACCTATGTGGCGTTGAATTCATATTCGCAAGAAATTAGCGTGGGGAAAGATGGGCATGTAAGGAGGTGGCTCGTTATGTCTGCTATGTGTGCGAAGTGAAAGGCGTTTGGGTTAAACGCAGCATTACCAAACGTCTTAAGCATAACTTGACGATGTCATTAGAAAAGTAAGGAAGTCAGTGAGAGAAATTTTGCGGAAGTTGTGGTCCGTGTCAGGAACCATTTGATGGTTTTCAAGTAAGGAACTGGAGCAGTGACAGTTTCGTCGCAACGGCGAAGCAATGAATGCGACAGCAAAAAATTGCAATGTCACACGAACATCGACGAGGAGCTCGATACTTGCAGCTTCCCGCTGAAGCAGAAAGAAGGACGCTCGAAAAGGATGTGCCGATATACACAGGAGAAGCGTGAACTAACAACTACCGCAGTGGTTACGCCCTTGTGTTTGAGCAACGCGCTGTACGTATAGACAACGCAGAAACCGCCACACTCAGATATTTATTCTTCTTTTGAAGTGCGGCGCGCGGAATGACCCCTTTGCGTCTCCTGCCACGCGGTGACATCTCACGCAAGGAGTCCGTGGTGTTTTAGACACGCTAAAAGTGCGTACTGCACGCACTTTTAGCGTGTCTATATATCTATTTATCTAGCCGCCTACGTCTGGGTGCTCTCGTGATCAACCCCTTATCTTGGGGTCAACCAAAATTAGTATGCGAGGGTAATATGGCTTGACGAAATATGACTCGCTGGTCATGACATGAATAATGTGACAATCGCGTCGCGTACGCCGTCAAACCCTTTCCGCCAGACGCGTATGGCACATACCCGTATTCCACGGGCGGGTATGTGCCACAGGTATGCGGGTATGTGCCATGGGTGATTAACAGTTTGTATCTACCCAGGAACGGCGAGAATCGATATTGGTAATTTTAACGCGAGAGCGTTCATAAAAAGCGTTCATCTGCAGCGGAGAGGCATGGCCTCCCGATTCCGACATGGGAGCAGCCAGCGGCGAGCCGAGGACCCCAGCGGGTCCTTCCCGGCTAGTCCCCTCAGGACTTCAATAAAGTTCTTTGTCTGTCTGTCTGTCTGTCTGTCTGTCTGTCTGTCTGTCTGCAGCATTGACCAGATGAATGCGAATAATAAATGTCAGGGTCCCAGCAGGAATCGAGCCCCAGTATTCTGCGTAGCAATCGAGTATTCTAGCCCAGAGCCACGAATCGTTTTTCAAATAGACACTTATGTTCGTGACACGTCAATTGTGGTTGGAGTGCTGGCTATCCAGTTTTATATACATTACATATGCACTGCTATGATACAGCCGTAACGTCGTGTTTACGTCAATTGTAGTTAAGCGCCATCCACTGAAGTTGTTTTATGTAGCAGTTTCCAGGGCTACCATCCTCGCGAGCACAAGGGCGACGTGTTGCTAATACCCATGTTGCTGTTGGCATCGTTACGCCACTGTAAACAACTGGCTTATACAAAAAATCACAGCATATACACGGGGTGAATGATGATGAGTGGGGCGAAGCTCCGGAGGGAATCATCGGTAAACCGTGAAACTCTTCCGTGAAATTCACCCTGTACATCATATAAAGAGTGTGAAACACCGTGTATATATTAAACATCAAACTTTTATTGTACTGTTGGTTTACGTGGTCCCTTCATTATCACCGCTTTGTGATCTGTGAAATGCAGGGAAAGTGGTGATGTCACATATGGCACGGTAGTGGGGCCATATGTGACATCACCACATATGGCCTACCTACCGTGGCTACGTACTACTACTACATACTACAGAGGAGGGACAGACCCACACCCTAAAGGAGCTTCGCCCCTAAAACATATGCGACTCTTCCACATGTCTGTGCATTACAACATTTGTACATATCTTTAGCGCCATTTGGTAACGTTTCACTCAATAAAAAGATTACAACACAGTCACCTTGCCCTCCGCATGCTTCGAATCACATCGAATCCCAAGGTACGTGGGATCTGCAGAACTTTTTTTTCCTTTTTTTTTTGTCGTTCCACATCACGAGTGGGTACAGAAAGAGGCCCCTTTTTCGTGCGCGTCTCAAGGGCAGTTTTCAAATTGAAAGCAAATGTGGGATCGCTGCGTGATAGAAGACAAGCTCAAGCTCCTCCGAGATCTGCATACCGCCAGCGGTAAATGTTGTCTATAAAGAGCTTGCCGTTGTCATGCCAGCGCAAGCATCGTGCGTGACTGAATGGTCTAGCGGAGCGCGTTGCGGAAGCGAGGGGTCGCTGGTTCGAATCGCAGGTCAGGTGGCTTGGATTTTTTCTTCTGATTTATTATTCTTTATGCCTCTTATATATATATATATATATATATATATATATATATATATATATATATATATATATATATATATATATATATATAAATACGCACATACATACAGATACACATCCGGGGCATGACGGTGGCGACGGCCAAAGAACCGAGAGTGTCCATATAATTGCTGTCGCAATAATAAGTTCGCTTCAAACTATTTTTGATTGCGCTATTTTGGTTATGTCTACTAGAATATTTACCGTAAGATTAACTCTTTCTATTCATCTCGAACTTTCCTGCATACGGCATGCAACGACACGCATGCACTTAAAACTGCTTATGAAACTTGACCTCATGCTGGCATAAATTGAATGTGTTTCCAGAAGTCTTCAAAGCCTCTACGCCCAATTATTTTAAAAAAGAGAACTGATGTTTCAGCAAGCCGGTCACGCTTCCTGTGAATAACCCCGTAGTACAATTGTCCTTGTCCCGTTTTCAGTTTTCGCCCAAGATGTAGTGCTAGTCTCTTTCATGATCCTTTTAATGATCATTATTCGCCGCTTCCCTCCCTGTTGGAGTGAAAGAATTCTCCTTACAATGGCTTAAAATATATTTTCTTTACGGAGGCGTCCTATTGTGTTTTCGTTTTTTCAGGCAATTCATCATGTTCACTCTGGCAAGCGCATAAGACTACGCAAACTGGTCGAGAAGCCTACGCTCTCGCATACGAAGCAGCTTGTGGCATGTATACCGGCCACAAAATTTAAGTATCGAGTAAAAAGATGCGGCACAGGGATCGGCGTGGAAGAGTGAGAAGAATCGGTCCTCATGTGGCTCACATTTGCTGTTCGTGCGATGTTCTCGTCTGCACCATTTGAAAAGTGGTTTCATTGTCAATATACGTCCCAAATAAACAGTACAACCACCGACATCTTCGTCAAAAAAATATTGCATGGATGATACGCCAGCACAGAACGCATGACGGAATCCCCCCGCCATATAAAACGGTATAACACGAAAGTGATACGTGTCTTCACAGAAGCGGTTCATTGTTTATTCAGCGATAATATATGGGGATTGTATAATGTGTATTAACGTTTGACAGCCAATCTTTGGTATTCGATACTCGATTCGATATTCGCCATTTTTGGCCACTATTCGGCACTACTTTGATTCGAGATGAAATTTCGCTATTCGCACACCTATAAGGGTAACTTACGCCTCTGCTCATTCATAAACTACCACACCGTGCTTCAGCCAGACGGGAGGAAGAGCTAGAGTAAAACTTGTTCCTTGTGCGAGTTCGTACAGGCTTACTGGAATGCAACAAGAGCCCTTCCATGAAGAAAGGATAAAACGGAACGGAAAAGGGCGTTTTTTTCCTGTTCTGATCAATCCTTGCTTGATGTAGCGCGTCTTGTATTCCAGTAAGGGAGGGGAATGTAGTCTGAGCTGTGAACGCGCGAAGGCCTTCCACGTCCCACTCGGCATCTGTTTCGCTTCATCAAATCGCTACATTCACCCGTCGACACAGTTGCCTTCCTGCGGCGCTCATTGGAGTAGTTATATTACTCGGTCATATTGCATTTGACACTGTACGTAAGCTCTCACGTACACAGCTGGTGCACATGGTAGCTGCACTACTCCGACAACGAGCCGTCACCCGCTAACACGAAGTGAAAGACAAAAATTACACCATCTCCCGCTAAAGGGAACCATGTGTAGATGCGAAGCAGCGGGCGCTGACGCTTACACTGGCTGCGGTGTTGACGCTGGCGGTCATCGCGGCGTTGCGCAGGAGAGAAATCTGTGGAGGCGCAATCACGCAGTGATGACCGGTGTTTCCTACTGGAACATGCCAATCGCTGATAATTGGGCAATGAGAGACAGAAGACTCCGATTGGACACAGAGACCCGCAGTCTGCTTTTAGTTAACGCGCACGCTGCGAATTTTTATCTTTGGACAACGCACAGGAGAAATCTCCCACCGGCACTAACTTGCAGGTCAAGATCCAGTGCCTATATATACGGGGGTGGCCAGTAGGCGGTTGTGCAGTGCGAGCAGTCGGTTTTTTTGAATCAAGAAACTCGCTAGCAGACGCTGGCCTGCGTCGGCGTTGAACGGTTGTGCAGCGCGAGCAGTCGGTTTTTCAATCAAGAAACTCGCTAGCAGACGCTGCCTGCGTCGGCGTTCCGAGGCGAGAGAGGGAGATAGTAGGAGAGGAGAGGGAACGCACATGCGCAATGGTGGTGTAAACGTCGCGGGAGGGATGCCTAGATGAGAGACGGGGGAGCGTTAGGAGAGGAGAGAGTGGGAGAGGGGACGCGCATGCGCAGTGGGGGGTGTGGACGCCTCTGGGAGGGATGCCTAGAGGAGAGAGAGGGGAGGGGACGCGCATGCGCAATGGGGGGTGTAAGCACCGCGGGAGGGATGCCAGAGGAGAGAGTGGGGGGAGGGAACGCGCATGCGCAATTGGGTGTAAACGCCGGGGGGGATACCTAGAGGAGAGAGAGGGGGGAGCGTAGGAGAGGTGGTGCGTGGAGAGGGTTTGCGCATGCGCAGCAAGGGTGGTCAGGACGCACACCACCACCACCATCACCGGATTGAACTTCGCCGTAAGATGCTTCGCATCTAAAAACAGGTAACTGCGTCTTCGGCGACTTCTCGCTTCTAGCTCGGCCAGCGTTCCTCTGTCACATCGAGACTGCCGAGACGCGCTTAACTCGTCGTCGCCGAATCGCTCTCTGTCAGTGCTAGTCAATGTCATGACGCAGTACTTTAGCTCACCGCTCACAGACAGCGACACTGCCTTGCAAACCAGAAGGCCCGTGCTAGAGAGAATGTGTGATGCGTACAAGGTGCGTTTGTTAAGCGTCGTACATATTCGTCGGTGGCGCAACGCGTACAGCGCCCAGCACTTATCACCGCGGAACAAGAGGTCCTGGGTTCGATTCCCGGGGACAGTACTTTTCGTTGCGGTAGCAAGTTCTATCGGCATTTTTAGCGTATTTTTCGCCGTCGCCGTCATGTCCCGGATATGTATATGTATGTATATATATATAAAAAGGCTCAAAGAAAATAAATTAGACGAAAAAGATTCCGAACCACCCGACCGGGTATTCAAACCAGCGACCCCTCACTCCACAGCGCAATACCCCCTTAGGCAACTAAAACCACGCGCCATGCTTGCGCCGGCATGTTAACGGCAGGCTGGCTTGAGGCACGACCAGAAGATCAGATCTGTCGACAGCACTGATATTTCTTTTTTATAAGAACGCCCTCTCGTAGGCAAAATGACGGCAACGATCGCGACATCGGATGAGGAATGGGCTCGGTGCCACCTTCTAAGTGATCAATAATGAGTCTTAGGTGAGCGTCATTTCGCTGTTTAGAGATCAGGATCCGGCCCGCTGAGAGTTTCCCACGAAGGGGCCGTCCTGTTATGCGGCTGCACGGTCAGATTCAAGGGGCGCTCGTGATAGCGTGTCGGCATCTTCATGCTTTTTGCCTGAATTGTACTCAATAATGACATCAAATTCCCGAAGGCGCAGACTCCCCCGTGCTAGTCGTCCTGAAGCGTCTCGTAGGTTGGCGAACCAGCACAAAGCGTGATGATAAGTCACTATATCAAATGGCCTTCCATATAGACATGGCCTAAACTTTGTATGAGCCTAAATTACCCCGAAACATTATTTCTCTGAGACAGAGTGCGGCTCGCGTAGGTTCGTTCGACCCCATCTTGTCTTTGTACCAAGATAGCTCCGAGGCCGATAGTGCTGGCATCAGTGCGTACCTCTGTGTCAGCAACTTCATCGAAATAGCCGAGCACGGGAGGAGAAGATAACCGATGTTGCAGTTCCGCAAAGACAATCTGTTTTTCGTCAGCCCAGAGAAATGGTGTGTCATCACGCGTAAGGCGGAAGAGCAGCTCCACGATCTTGGAGAAGGTTTTTGATTAAAACGCCGGTAACACGCGCACAGACCCAGAAATCATCGCAGACTCTTTGAAGCTGGAAAAGCGGCCACGGCAGCAGTCTTGACGGGATCAGGCTGAAAACCAGCGGTGATCATGACGTGACGGAGAAAGTTTAGTTCCTCGTAGCCGAAAATGACATTTGTCAGGCTTGAGTGTGAGATCAGCCGACCACATGGCTTCGAGTACATTCCCAAGGCTACAAAAAAGCTGGTCAAAAGTTTTCGAAAAGACCACGTCGTCAGCGAGGTAGACAAGACAGCTTCACCTTGTTGAGGTCAGTATGTGCGGTATCCACCATTCGCTGTAATACGGCTGGAGCGGAACAGAGGGCGAAAGCAAGCACTCTCAATTCGTTAAGGCCGCCCGGAGTTACAATAGCAGTTTTTTCTTGCTCCCGTTCATCGACACATATTTCCCAATAGCCACTCTTCAGGTCAATGGAGGAAAAATACTTCACACGCCGCAGCCTGTGTAGACAATCGTCGACTTTAGGCAATGGGTACAATTTTATTCTGAAAATCGGAAGTAAGTGCTTAGGCAAAAAGTTCTCGGAAGGGAATCAGGAGCATCACCCGTTGCTCGTGCCACCATAAAACTTTAGTTCCCGAAAGAGTGGCTGTAAGTCTCTGAGAAAGGTAAGCATATATTGCTTTGTAACCCATTCTTGTCGTTGTGTGCAAGCAGCTGCTCGTCATATATTTTCACGTATATTTAGCAGAATTCATAAACCCTAATTAAGTGACAGGAATAAATAAATACAAGAACTGATGTGTGAATTCAGGTGTGAACGTGCAATTTCGTCTGCATGTGGTGGTAACTAATAGAAGTTAAACTGTGGCAAAGACGCCCACGTACGCTTACTTCGTTAATGATTTGTCCGGAGGGTGCGTTGAATTCACGCAATTTTTAGGCGTGGTACCGATCACCATTAGCAGCGGCTAATAATAAGTTAACTTAGTTACTGTATCTAAAACTCACTTTGCCATGATGTTAATTACACTATCCTAACAAGTGTTAGAGACAATTAGTAAACAATGGAAGTTACGCGAAGCGTATTTCAGATAATATGGGAGTGAGTATCAAAGCTGCATTGTCCCCTTTCACCAAATGTCACTACAATTCATAAAAATTTCGCCATGCAGGGCTCTTTTTCCTCAATGAACTTGCTCTTGCTACGACGTAACATGTCTCTGAATTCGTTCGCAGCAACATACACCGTATAATCATATGGTTCAGGTCGAAGTAGGCGTGCCGAGAACTGGCCAACTGCGTATACTTTAATTTTCCAAAACTACAAGCTACAAAAATGCTCGAAGACGGTGCAGCACACGTGTAGTCTTCTTTGTCGATTGTTTCTTCGCTCGATTTTCGCAAACATAGCATACAAATGTCTGCCACGCGCTACACATTATGAATCGTGCTGGCTGCAACGCTACGCAATGATCAAGTAATAAAGCAGTGGCCCGTGACCGATCGCATCTGTTCACGAGTACCGAGGTGCGCAGCAACTCTTGAAGTATACAGTTTCTGCGCATGAAGAAACTTTCATTTTTGTTGTTACTTGAACACGAATATTACAAGAAGTTTTCTAGACCAGTTCAAGTTAGCAGCTCTGTAACACAGCCAAGGAATTACGAAGGAATATTTGCAGCTTAAAGGATTTAATCAACGACCGTTTGAAATGGAGTTGCATTGGGCGTCTATTGTTATCTTTATTGTGATTTCGAAGCACGTTGGCAGCGACAGTAAGTAGAAATTTATTTAATTAAGTGTGCTAGGGTATTAAATTCTCAAAAGCACAATATAAAGGAAGTGTGCCGAAGATAACCTTAAAATGTGGGGGAATTGTAGAGTAGAATGACCAACGGGAATATTTGTTCATGCTTGTTGTTGGGGACATTGCGAAACAAGAAACATCTAATTAGTTAACCTACGCAGAAGTTGTACAAAATGATGAATCCGCAATAACGAACGTCAGCAGCAAAATTGGGGAGATTCTGTTACTCGTAATCCCAATTGAACTCGAAAAGCAAAACGTCTATATAGAGACCAAAAACGAATAATTTGTGTTTACTATCACTAAGGTGCGCATCATGTTTCCAAGTGACAGATGTTTCCAACCTATATATACATCGTTACATAAAAGAGGATGCTGCTAAGAAATTTTCATTGTCGGGAAAATAATGTCACCGCGAAGGCTATTATTTCTAAGAAGGCTGCAGCAGGGGCTTGGTACGACTTCTTGTAGTGCTCTCTCAGGCAACCACAAGTACTGAAGACAACGACCTTGCGTTGTCTTTCGTTTTCCTCTGTCCTTCTTGTTCCTTGCAGCGGAGTACAAGATGAAGCTTATTAAATTTATCTTTAGTACGAAAAGCATGGGTATGAGGAGCAACTTAATGACATGTTATTATGTTGGGATATTTATTTAAACAAGGCCAGAACGTCTTAAAAAGATTGAACCTTGAGGAGATGAAAACTCATTGAGCAGGCGAAGTTGATTGTTTTACATTTTGGCCTTCACACGAATAAAGTTTTTCACCCCCACCACCTCAGCCAACATTTTGAGAACTGGTGTTGTGTTCAGAACTGCTGCTGCCTGCCTAAGAGCTTGCATGTGCACCCAACAAAAAAGTTTGCGGGACGGGAAATCATGGAGAAAGCTATCTTCTCGCTTTGTCTGGGGAAGAAAACCGCCAATTCGTGTTCCAGCCTGTAGTTGCCATTGTGACCAATGCACTGACTAGCTCCATTAAAAAATTACTTTACAATAGAGCTGAAATTCGCATTTTAATAGTGAAGGTATTTAACGCAAGCTCTATATTTTGTGTGTGAGACGTGTCACAAAACTATCATGATTATAAACAGGTATGTGCCACAGGAATTGGGTAAGTCCCCTGACTCCCGCCTGGCTCCACAAAAAAAAAAATGACGAACGCAACAGTTATTCCAATAAAAGATAAATGGGTATGTGTCACAGACATTGGGTAATTCGCACTACTGACCACTGGTCCACAAAAAATGAAGGCAACAGTTCAGCGCGAGTTCCTGTCTCTGGAGTTTGGACATTCATGTCGTGCCTGTGACTGTGTCTATTTTAACCTCGAACGTCTATGTGCAGAGAATCAACGCAGAAACAACCAAGAATCACCTTTCTAATCCTAGCAATGACTTCAGAGGCAAGTTCGAAACAACATGCATTACCTAGCTGAGGCCTAGAAACAACCTAGAAGCAACCACATTAGCCTTGAGAATCGCGCAGTTTCGCTGTTTCAATGCCTTTTGTGCAAGCTTCGTCAATTTTTAAATTGGCTGCACTTTAGGCGCCGGGTTGTCGACTATCTATTTCAAGTGGCGTGATTCACGCCCTTTCAGTCAAGCGCTCAATATAGGCCATAACAAAGCTAGCGGTGCTCAAACACGGGTTAAAATGAAGGAACAAGCTGTAAAATAATGTTATTAATGAAAATAGCCAGAAAGTAATCGCATTGTATCACTTGAAATCCCTGAAACCTTTCTGAAATATGGGGCCTACTGGGGCGGTGCACAAGAGAGGGCGCCACCTCCTCACAAGGCAAGCCAATGCCCCTACCACTGCGCTGCCTTTGCGTAGGTGCGGCACTGCGTTATTACGTGACTACATCTGATAGGGAAAACCAACTGACTGAAACTCGCGGCAGAGGACGCGTATCTTCTTCCGCTTGAGCAGGAAGTCGATAAAGAGCAGCAGAAAGTAGCGCACATGTCACACACCGAGTTTGTGAGTCTGCCTAACAAGATTCTGTTCGTGCCGGTTGAACCCTAGGAGCTTACCACAAACATTGTGGTCATTGACGCTTTTGTAAACAGAGCAGTGAAAACTCTACGAACGGAAATCACTGGGTACCCCTACTACGCACTTCCTTCAGGTTTCAGAGCAGTGGAGCTGCCGCAATCTTTTTTTTCTTTTTTGTTTAGTGAGGCAATATTCCGAAAACTACTCTTCTGCGGTGGGGTGTACATATTTCGTACACTGTATAACCTCAACGAGCGAAGGTGGAGGAGGAGAGGGTGAGGGGGTGGGTTCAGTAGGAGAGGCAGAGGTGGATGTCTGAGAAGCTGGTGTGTCGAATCGGTAGAGTAAAGCGGAAACATTTGAATAGTTGAAAGGAAACAGACGGAGCCTGGAACAGCCGTCTTATGTCGGTTTTTTATCGCGTTAAGATGATAGAAAGTTGCAGCTTACTGCTGGGTCACGCAGGCCACAAGTGAGCAGCAGCTAAAGGTAATTTCGCAGTAATTACAACGGTAAGCCACTCTTACACACAAGATCTAAATCTAACCTGCTTCTCTAGTGTAGCTACCATATCATATTCATTCAACAGTGGCTGTTCAAACATTTCTGCTCTCTGCCTGACTATATTATACTTCTTATACTGCTGAGCAGTTACTAGAATTAACAGTTCAGAAACCTGTACTCTTCGGAAACTGGAAGTTTGAAGTATGCAAAGCCTGAGCTCAGCGGTGTTGTGACTTTCCACATTAAAATGCCATAACAGTGCTTTCCGCGAAAGCTTTATCGCACCCGTGGGACGTCTCTTATTGGCTAAGATTGCCATGCGTGTTTAGTGCTTTATTTTGATCTGTTCAGATTACACCGACAATTATTGTTAGCCAATGATCGGACTGTGCCGCAATGCCAGCAATGCAGAGCGCGCTGCAATGCACGAGAAGCGTCGCGATTGTTCAAAATCATTCTGTAATGTTACGCACAGGACGCGTATAGCCAAGTTTATTCAAGAGCTTACGGAAGCACTAGCGATAATGCTCGAACGTTCGATGGCGCATGTATCATTGTGAACACGCCTCACCGCAGGTTATGTTTATATGGTGGGCGCAATGACTTCCGTTGCTTTAATCTATAACGTCGTTGTGGAGGTGTTTGCAAGCCTTACAAATGGGGAGACAGCAAGCTATTATATGGCCAGCAGGATGAGGGTTTAGATTGGCAGGTGTGCAAAAGTAAATTTTGATCATGAATGCCTCTTGGAATATTCAAGTGAATATTGAAGCATGACCATTATGCTCGAGGTTTGCCGTGTGTCATCGAACGAATGTTTTGATAATCATGAACCGGCACAAACTCTCTTCGCCCTCTGCTACTTCGCTCAAAAACAAGTGTCCCGATTAGTCCGGCGTGGGATGCAGTAACGCTGTAGGACGAGAGAACGAGTACAGAGAAAGATAAAGAAAGAGACAAAGATGGAGAAGGAAAAAAGAAAAAAGAGATGAAAAATTACTTGGTGAGGCGAGATACAAACCCACGTACCCACGATCCGAAGGCGATCGTCTTAAGCACTCGGTTGTTTTCGTATAAGCATGTCCGTGAGCAACGCCGGCCTGACTGGTTTAATACATTGTCGCCGTGAGGCATCCCATGCGTTAACATTGTTTTGAAACATAACCGTGAAACACAACTCAGATTTCCCAACCGGTGCCCAGATTTGAGTCATGTGGGGGATCGGTAGCCACATGTTGAAATCCTGGCACCACATCTACTTCAGAAACGAACTGTATATGAGACATGGGAAAGTTTTGTTTCAAATGGCAGCTTTTTCTAGCAAACTGTACAAACTCCCCCTCCCCCCCACTCGTACCTCCTTCGCCGCTTCCAGCCCTTGCGGGACAAAATTGCGTGACTGCGGCCCGATGGCTGAGGTGAGTCTGAGACCCCTGCTGTAGAGCATAGCGTAGCCTCGGATAGCATAGTATAGGAAGGGGCCGGGAAACGGAAGTGATGTTGAGAACGACATATGTGAAGGTAATGGAAGAAGAAGTACAGAGAGAGACAGAGAAAAAAAGACGTAATTAGAAAAAAAAGGTTAGAAGGCAAGATGATGACTTCCGTCAGAAAGGAAGACATATAAAGAGAGAAAAAATAAAAAAATTACAAAGGAAAGAAAGAAAGAAAAAAAAGACGTATAGAAACCTCTATACAAAGCAGAAAAAAAATAGGGCAGCTTGCACGAAGTCGCGCAAGGCTCGGTCACAGCAGAGCAGGTCAGCACGTAACCGGTCGTGGCTTGGCTAGGCGTTTACCCTCTCCCCCTCTCTCCTTGCCACCCTTTGCTATTCTACAATTTACATGGCTATGCTTGCTCTCGCCAAAAATTTATTCACCGCTGAATTTCTCTTTCACTAAATTTCTTTCTTCTCTTCATTCCCTCTCTCTGTCTCACTTATTCTTTGTCTGTGTACTCGCTCACATGCCCGTCAGAGTTATTTCATCCTACGCCTGAGAAATAGTCCCACGTGTACTGGAAGGGAAAAAAATACAATGAAGAATAGAGGGCTTGCGGGTTTATCATGATGATATTTTTTATGTACGACTTACGGTCAACCTCGAGCATAAAAGCTCTGCTGTAAACGACACAATAACGAAAGAAAAAAATTAGCACAGCTTGCACTAAGTTGCGAAAGACTTGGCTGCGGCATAGATTGTGGGTGCCTCGACTGCCCTGACTTGGCTAGGATTTTACCTTCTCACCTGCTTCTTTCCAACATCTTGCTATACTACAGTACGCTTGACGTCTCATTTCTATTTGTCATTTTGTTTCTTTCTATATTTTCTCTCTGTGCCTATTTGTTTCTTTGTCCTTCTGTATTTTTCTTCATTCTGTTCCTCTCTATCGGTTTTCTGATTTTCTTGTTTTCCATGTCTTTGTTGCTCTCGTGCACTCTCTCTGTGTGTGTGGTCGGTCTCTCGCAATGCATGCATTTATAGTATAGTATAGTGAGGTGCGATTGTAAAGCTTTGCCAAGCCAGTACCACCTAGCTGCCAACCAGCTCTGCGGTTACCATCTTTGCACGATTTAGCGAACGGTACGTTATTTTTTATGGACACAAGATCTAACAAAATTTGAAAGTGATGAGCTCTTTGATTTACCCCAATAATACACAAACATATACAGACTGCATGATAATTACATATAGTGCTAAAACGCACAACTCATGCATAGAATGACCTCCGTTAGAGACCTGGAGACTGACTTTGTTTCAGCGCGCTATCTTGTTACCCCGATGTAGTGCTGGAACTACCAGAGGTAGAACGTTTGCACAAAATATTAAACTTACTTTCATCAAAACTTGCATTCATTATTGTTTGTATAATGTTACCCTTTACTGAGTTACTGTGCAACAGGAAATATTCAGCGCTTCATGTGCTCCTTGACCACTGTCAGCTACTTTTTCACAGATAAAATCAGCCAGTTAATCGCAGGTTGTATCAAATCCAACTTTCTTTCTTATCATGAATCTCATGGGCGTATTACCTCTTCTTTTCGTAGATTCTTTGTAACAATCTTAGGGTGAAAATACCGACCTGGAAAAAAATGAAAAAAAAATCTCATGTACATATACCCAAGAACCTGCTCACAACGCAGCTTTCTGTTCTTCAGAATACAGTGAAACCCCGGTGATACGAACACTGCTCATACGAATTTCGGGGTGATACGAATTTTTATTTGGTCCCGGCCAAGGCCCATTGGCCTGCAATGTAATGCAGTACGGTTGTTGCGAACCGATTTTCACCCCGCGACGTTTGATACGAACGAACGCTACCGCCTAGGTACGGAGAGGTGCTGTTCGCGCTGTCACGGACGAGCCGCCAAGCACGTGCGAGCGCGGGAGCGCAAGCACTGGCATGCACGCCGCACCACCAAATCGTCAGAATCCCGGTTTCAGAAAAATACTTTTCTTACGGTCAGAATAAACCTCCAGAAACACGTCACGGCGACGCCTGTCACGGACTCCGAGATTGTGCGCGAGAATCTTTGACTCTAATGTGCCTCCGTGTGCCTTCGCGTTTATATTACAGAGGGCATTGGTGCCATTGATAGGATGCCAGCACTCTCCACCACTTGATAGGATGCGTTTAGCGGTGAGCCCGTGACACGTTTATTAGAGAACCGGCAGAGGTAAAACGACCAGATGTCAAGCGGAGCAAGCGCGAGCATCAACAACAGTCCTCGTTCTCTTCTTTCGCCGGCGCTCCTGCCTGTGCCATATATCCATGCTACACCATGCTTATTTTTTCTAACGCGTCGACGCGGGCTGCTGTCGTTGTACTGTGTTTACACGTGCCAGCCTCGTGCATCGGACATCCTATGAAAGGTAGACGAGGACCGAAAGAAGGCGAGGACGGTTTTCAAGAAGTCAGGCCTCACAACGTCCACGTGCGCGACTGTTGAGGTCGCACTTGTGCGGGCAAGGTCGTAAATCTCCCAAAAAACATCCCCAACACCTCCGGAATAACAAAATCATAACATAGGACCGTGGTTCTAAAATTTTGTGGCCTGGATCTATCGCGTCAAAGCGCTTCTTCCGTTACTTTTGCTGCAGTACTCTGGTGTCATGCAAAATAGCACACTAAAATTTGGAAGGGGCCATTGCTGTCGCGGGTCACCTGGTTCATTTATTAAACACGCGCGTACGGGCCGTATGTTTACGAGTGCTGGTATGATTGCCGACATCTTAAAACCTCACTGACAGTCATTCAGAGTTCTTCCTGACATTGCTGCGGCCCTGAAAAAACAATAAATGAAAATGTACGCCAGATTTCTTTTGTCGCATGCTAATTTTTCATGCTTTCTGGTGATACGAATTTCGGATGATACGAATATTTTTAGTGGTCCCGTGAGATTCGTATCACCGAGGTTCTACTGTATATCTCTCACCCTAATTTCTCTGCAAACATGGGGAATTACGAAGCTTCTGATACAGGGAACGTCCTAAACTAACGAATTTCAGTAGCTTGACAACGTGTAATTTATTTTAAAGCCATTGCATCGATGGCCACATCATACTGACGTCAACTCAACGTCGATTGACAGTTTAATTTCGCGCGCTTGTGCCTCACTTCATAACACCAATCTTTATTTTGAAGGGAACAAAGTCGAAGCTTTTTCCATTGAAGTCGATTTTCCTAGTAGAGATGCCATGC
>JALIZH010031197.1:0-18239 GCA_030522465.1 Rhipicephalus appendiculatus | reverse complement strand
CAACAGAGTGAACGGCTATCAAAAATTTTCCCTTCCCCTCCGCGAGTTGTATATAGACGCCCCAAAAACATTAAAGATTATCTTGTTCGTTCAAAAAACCGATAAGACACCTGTAACTGGATGTCAGCCATGCGGCAAGGCCCGCTGCAAGGTGTGCAAACACATACAGGTAACCAACGTTGCTCAAAGCACACATTCCAATTTCAAATACTCCATCCACTCAAACCTTAACTGCGACAGCTCTAATGTAGTATACCTTCTCGAGTGCGGAATATGCAGTATTCAATACATAGGTCAGACTGACACGGCCTTCCGCACCCGATTCAATAACCATCGTTCACATGTTCATTCACTTCCGGATCTGCCTCTGTCTCGGCATATAAACTCCGAAAAACCACCCGTTTGATTCCATCAAGGTCACAATCTTACAAAGCGGTTTCTCCAGTACAAGGGAGCGTGAACAGCGCGAATCATACATGATTTATAAATTTGATACATTGAAGGCTGGTCTAAATATCACTCCGGGTATACTGTCTTCAATCCGCGCTCTGGAAGGTTCAGGATAATAATAATCCTAACCTAACTACTTTCCTCTTTTTTATTAGTTTTTTTTTCGCAAATCACTCGGAACACGTTGTCGGGCATGCAAGATCTGCACGCGCATTCCGAGAAGGGTGGGCAACTTTCGAATAATTCCCCCCTACAATGAAATCACTCCTCAGACAACCGAGTAAATGACATATTCGAACTCCACGTCAAAAATGTGAAAAAACACTTCCATTTTCTTCTCAATTATTTTTGAGCCACAGACCGGAGATCGTAGGAACGTAGACCCCCTCACTGGGCTTCAGGAGCTGCTAAGGAGGGGCGGGGGAGAATAGGTGGGACGTGACAATGGACGAAAGGAATGTACTGTGTTGTTGTGTTCAAGCTCCGGGAAGAGATGAGCCTGCGTAGTGAACCTTCACAATGTACCACTGGAATGTGCTTAACGTGCCCACCTGGACCAGCGATGTATGTCTACATATTTTTGGGTTCGTTCACTTTTTTTCTTGAAACATGTTTTCTTCGTATATCTTGGTATGTGCCGGGGGGCACTACAGGAATGTACTTAACATGTCCACTTGTTTTTTTCGTTTTTTGTTTCTTTTCTTTTATTTATTATGATTATTTTTTTTAGAAAACACGTTTTTATGTCTAAGTATGTACAAATACGCTCACCTGGTCGTGTGACCACTCTCTCTTTTTTGGCCACTCGTTTATTTTTGCACCGTTTTTTTTTTTTCAAAGTACAGGTGCTATGCGTATGTAGCAGTACGCGCACATGGTCGTGTGGCCACTTATCAGTATGTATGCTTCTTCTCTCTCTCTCTCTCTCTCTTTTCTTTCCTCTCTTTCTCTCGGCACGGCGATGATATAAAAGCGCATCGGCGCCTGGTAAATTTTGTCTTGATGAAGATCGGTCTCCGATCGAAACGTCACCAATAAACAGTTTTTTAGAAGCGTATATATATTTTTCCTATATATATATATATATATATATATATTATAAAGTTCCAGCGAAAGCAGTTTGCTTTCAGCCATTTTATTTACATTCTTCCCGTCCTCTTCTGCCTCTTCTTCTAGGCTCTTCTTTTCCGCCTTCTCCAACCAATTCTCTTGGATCACTACATCCTCCCAGGCTCCTGTTTTCATCTTCTCCGGAGGTGGTAGGGAAGCATATTGGAGAGAGACGCCTCTTCGATCTTGCCGCGAGGTGCCTGGTAGTATACTGTCTTCAGTATGCCTTGTTTCGCGATCTTGGTGACAAAGTAGGGACCCGTGAACGGAGACTTCGAGTCGAGACCTTTGCGCACAAGAGTCATGCTTCCAGGCTGCACATCGGGTATCTCTGTTCGATGACGCTTATCGAAGTTCCTTTTCATTGTTTGGCGATATCGTTGTTTCTGTTCTTCCGCCATAGGTCTTTCCTTGAGAACGATCTTGTCGACCAAACCAAGCTCTTGATCAGCAGGCAACCAGCTTGATTTTCCGAAAGCCGCGAAGTTGGGGCTACATCCAAGTCCTGCAGTATAGGAGCGATTGTGATACGATACAGCCGCCTCCAAAGCGCATTTCCACCCGCCTTTGAAGTCTGGGTACAAAGACAGAAACATCTTCAGGTCCCCTAATCACCCTCTCTGCAAGGGAATTAGCTTCAGGGTGGTATGGTGCTGGGAAACGTAATTTAATGCCTCTTTCTTCTGCCCATCGTCGAAGCTTAAGACTTCGAAAAGCTGGTCCATTGTCGGCAACTATAACTTTGACATCCTTGAACACATTCCACTCGAGTAGTGACATCACTGAATTCGAATCTTCACGACCGGCCTCAGCAGCAACATAGCGTGTGCACTCATCCGCGGCAACCAAAAACGCTTGCGTTTTTCGCACGCCCTCACCTTTCTTCTTGACTTCCTCAAAGTCGAGGTGAAGTACTTAAAAAGGTACCTCCGAGTACACCGGCATTACCATTTTATTCCCTCGTGGCCTAAACCTTGCTTTGAAAAATCTGGCAATGGTGGCATGTTTTAATGTAATTAGCGACATCCGATTTCATGTTCGTCCAAGTGAATCTTGCAGTGAGCTTTCTGTACGTCCTCCAAAATCCATCATGTCCTCCGGATTCTGGACTGTTATGGTACAGCCTCAGAATAGCTTGCACTTCTGTCGCAGGCACGTGTACCTTTCCGTTCTTAAATGTCAATTTTCCTGTACCTTCCCACAGCCTTATAAAGTTGATGTGTTCAGCTTCACTTTCTTGTGGTATATGTAGTCTGGACAAGGCATCAGCATCCCGGTGATTTTGTCCAGGGCGATGAGCTACCTCGAAGGTGTACTGTTGGATCTCGCTTGTCCATCGTGCAATTCTCCCCTTTGGCTGTGCGAGATGAAGCAGATAAGTCAAGGCCTGGTTGTCGGTGAACAATTTAAAACATCGGCCTTCTAAGTATGTCCTGAAATATCTCAAGGCCATCACAACTGCTGGTGCTTCTTTTTTCTGTGGTGCAGTAATTAACTTGGACTTTCGTAAGTGTGTAGGAAAAATAATCGATTACTTGCAGTTGTCGCAACGCCGGCTCCTTGTCATCTCTTTGGTAAAGAACAGCTCCAGTTCCGTAGTGTGAAGCATCGGTGTAGAGCTCGAAGGGTAAGGTGAAATCTGGAAGCGTTAGCACGGGGTCAGAAGAAATTATGTTAACGAGTTGCAAATAGGCTCGTTCACATTCGTCAGACACAGCAACGGGACGCCTTTCTGGGTTAAGGTGGTGAGACACTTCGTTTTCTTAACGTAGTCTTTTATAAATGCTCTGAAGTGTCCTGCAAGACCTAAAAACACACGAAGTGACTGGACGTCATGGGGCTTCGCAAGGGACCTGATTCGCTGCACACTTTCTTCATTTTGTACTCTTCGTCTTGCCGTCAAAGCGCCTGCCGAGAAATACTACGGTCCGGCAAAAGAACTCACTCTTCATTGCGTTAATTTTTAGGTGTGCATCACTGAGCGCTTGCAGCACTGCCGACAGGTGAATTGCATGGTCGTCTCTGGTCCTTGAATAAACTAAGATGTCGTCAACGTACACATTACAAAAACTTCCCAATAAAATCTTTCAGTACAGAGTTCATCATTTTCTGCAAGAATGCACAAAAATTCTTCCACCCAAACGGGAGCCGGTTATATTCGTACACATCAAATGGTGTAACGAACCCCGTTAACTTCTTTGTGTCTTCCCTAAGAGGTACCTGCCAATATCCTTTACACAAGTCTATTCTGGAAAACCATTCACACCTGCCGGTCTCATCAATTATCTCATCGATTCTTGGCATTGGGAAAGGAAACAGGTCTGTCTGCCGGTTGATGAGCCTGTAATCTCTGCATAACGGGAACGACCCATCTTTAGGCACGATCGTAATTGGTGACGCGAACGCAGACGTGGATGGTCGAATGATGCCCGCGTCTAGCATGCTTTGAAACTCCTATCTTAACCAAGTCTTCTTCTCATGGCTCAAGGCATATGGCTTCTTTCTTACGACGTTTTTGTCACGTAGTTCGAAGGGAACTTCGATTGCTGTGGTAGCTGTAGGATAGGTGCCTATTGAAATGAGTTCCGCGTACTTCGACGTGACTTCCTCGGCGCACTTTACAATTTTAGGATGCGTTCCTTTAATATTGGAGCAACTTTCGACATTGTCAGTTATGACATCGTTCCACAGTATGTTTATTTTCAGAAGTTTCATGTCGGGTCGGGACAGAAGAAAATCGAAATTGACACCCGAAATTACGAGGCTTTTCACTCGTACTACCTGGCCTCTGAAGCGAACTTCTGCGTCGGTCCATTTCGTCAACTCCCTGCAAGTTCCGTCATAGCTACACACACTGATTGGTTTTCCTGGACAAATGTCATCTTTAGGCACCATCTTCTCGTTAATCAGGCTCACTGAAGCACCTGTGTCGATCAGCGCTGATACTGGACCAGTGACGTTCATCTCAGTGAAGAGGATGTTCGGGCTTACAATAAAAACGGTCTCTCGCCCCAGTACATGCCCCTGCGAACAATTATGCGACGATTCTCCAAGTGATGCGTCAGTCTCATCGAAGTGATGTGACGGCTGATCTGTCACGCAATTAGTCGCATACGGCAAGACACATTTTCTAGAAGATCCTGCTTCGTTTGGTTATGGTGGTGGATCTTCCAACCCGATTGCATCTGTAGAGTCAGAACTAATATACTTCAAACCCTGAAGCAACTCCTCAGATGTTAGAGGTGCCTTGAGTTCCATTTGCACTCGACTTCCTTTCTTCATCCCCTGTATTATAAATGGCACGATGCATGATTCTGGAAGGTTCGGATCAGCGTCATACAGCAATTGTTGTTTTACGAAGAAATAGTCGACTAGGTTTTTACTGTTCTGCTCATACTTTAAGGCTTTGTCCCACAATTCTACTGCGTTCTTTCTCAAGCCACTGACGCAGCTATCCTTCCATGACTGCCATGAATCTTCTTTATGTTGGGCAAACCGCAAATCAAACCATTGTTTGGCATTTCCAGAACGGCATGCTCGCATATTTCGTATTTTGTCGCAGTCCGTGTACCAACGATTCTGTTCATATGCACACTCGAATGTGTTGAACCAAGAATCGACACTGGAACTGCCGTCAAAGATGTCCGGGTTTGCTGTCATATCACGAGTCCTGTCTGATGCCAGAACCGTCAAGAGTGCTTCTTGGTACTGTAGTTGCTGCTTTTGCAACCAAGTGAATTGAGAGAGCACGTTCGACCAGCTTGACGTATCTGTGATTGCATCAGAATGGCTCCGCGGTTGCCCCTTAATGGTGTCTTGCTTTGCCCAGGCTTCGAACTCCGAAAAAGGTACATTAAACTTCACAGTACCTATGGCGATGACGTCGCTGATTGACTCTTTGGCACTTGTGGCGATGGCTTCAATTCGACCAGGTGTCGTCATCTCTTCTGGCACCGCAACGAAGTTCTCGCCGTCTAGCTCGTAGCCTGCAATGAGTGGCTGGCCGTCCCGCTGTGTCAGGTAGAAGGTCACCCGCATCTTCCGTATCCTGTCAAATGCTGCGCCAAATATAAAGTTCCAACGAAAGCAGTTTGCTTTCAGCCATTTTATTTACATTCTTCCCGTCCTCTTCTACCTCTTCTTTTCCGCCTTCTCCAACCAATTCTCTTGGATCACTACATATATATATATATATATATATACAAAGAAAAATAATTCACACAAATGTTTTTTTCCGACTCGCGGAATCGAACAGGCGACGTTTCGCTCCGCAGGGCGCCCCGTGAACCGCTGAGCCACAAAAGCGAAAGTCCTTCAAGAAAGTCCTTCAACGGTGAGCTATTTATATACGCCATATACAGGTGGGGGTAAGCCAATCTCGGGTGGAATGTCAGCGTGTTCTCTGCATTACCAGCGAGATAGATGACATGAAGGGTGCGCTCTGCGCCCCGCTCGTTGCGACGCATACGCTTGTCTGTAATCTCTTTCGTTGTCCTACGGCACGTGGTCGCCCGTGCGCGCGCGCGTTTATTTGGCTATGTGGAGGTTTGTACGCCCTGTGCTTTCGCCGAAAAGCATACTTTGTATTTGGAGAGCGCACGAAGGTCCCTTCGCTCGCTGCAGAATCCCCGTTTGCGAATAGGGCGCGCTGTTCAAACCCAATGAAGTAAAACTGTGACACTTGCCAGTTCGCGCTCATCCTGTGTATACCTGTGCATATGCTTCGTGCGCCGTTTGTGTTTGAGCAGCGCGTTAAATTGTCGAGTTGCACGTTACCATCTGCTTACCTTTCTTCGCGTGACATTCTAATTTGTTGCTATCGCGTTATTTGCTTCGCCCTTGAGGCGAGACTGTGGCTTCTTTGTGAAGACGATCACTTTAGCGTGCTTAGAGAGAAGGTCGACGAAGCTGTGATGATCACTTTGGCTAAGTGACTTGTTGATCATTTGTAGGAGTTGTGAATCCTGTGAACATTGAGAAGGTACATGTGCGTTATCACCTGTAGCATTAACAAAAGTTACCATCGCGGTAGAGGATTCGGGTTTGAATACAGCAAGTTTCATGCCTCCGGGCAACCGTGCAGGCCCCATTGAACTGTTGACTGCCTGCGTACATGTGCGTCCGTTTACAGACACCGCGCAATAGGGAACAAAAATGATCTATTTCAAAGAGGCCAAATCAATCGGTTCGAGGCACATGGCCGTGAAGGCAGGAGCGACCATGCCCTCGGAGACAACAAAGATGTAGTCATCACGGGGTGACTTCTCCGAGAGGGCAGCAGGGAAACTACCATGCACAGAAGGCTGCTCACTTTTGCAGTCAACTGTTGCCCCGCACTACCGCAAAAATCAATTCCTAAATTAACGTGACGCGTGGATTGCGTAATAAATGCAAATTTTATGGGAAACACTTTGCCACACAATGACACATCCACAGTACAGACTCGCCCAGGGCGCAATGCGTCACAACTCGCACCACGGCATGTCACACCACGGCTCTCACCATTGTCTTCGTCCTTGCTGAGTGCACACAGTACAAACCACGTACAGACATCGCCGAAGGCAACGCCATCTTAGTGCTGGATAGAGAAGTCGCTGTCACTCTAGGTCTCTTAGAACTCCAAAATGTCCGAACTGGCCAAGTTACGTTCTTAGGCCCGTATTCATAAACCGACCGTGTCCTTATCTTTGCCCTCCTAACCTTTTCGGCACCTTAGTGCGCTTCATAAATAAACTATTATGCTTCAATCAAATCTTTACTTTATCGCCCCGATAACGCGGCATTTCATGAAGTAACCAGGGAGGTACCTTAAGGGGCCACTTTTGCAGAGCACCATGGTTGATTATGCAAACAGCTTGCCAAAGTCCCTCGGTTTCGTCGCACTGTTAGAAAATGTTACGTACGCGATCAGCGTCCATATGCGCAATTAACGCTGCGAGTGCTCGGGAACCACCAAATTCCCTGGAAGAGCTCAGCAAGACGGCAGCAGTCGACGTAGTTCCTCTCGAACCACTTCACCAATAACGTCTCTCAACTCGGTGGTTGGCCCGCAAGTCATCTCGGATCGGTTCCGTGTAGAGCGAGTTAAGCTGAACCGGACGGTTGCATTGCCGAGTTCTGGCGTCCAGGGTCCTCTCAATGGTGTGTGTTTCTTGAGCGAAACTGTCAAAAGTGTTCGATAGACTTGACGATCGCCCATTCTCCGAGGAAAAGGCCTTAGGACACTGGCCGTAACCGACCATGGCCCGGAAAGCTTTGAGAGCGCTGTTGCGTTTCCTACGGACGACTAATCTCAAAGACAGACTGCAAACAGTGCCGTTTATCGTATCATTGTTCACCATTTTCTTTTATCTCTTTTGACATCTCTCTTCTATCATCTTTTATTCCCCTTACCCCCTTCCCCAGCACAGGCAGCCGGTCTGAGAACTGGCTAACCTCCCTGTCTTTCCGCTTTTCTTTTCCTCCTTCTTGAGCGAATTCAGCGACCATTTCGGGGGGATTTCTTAAGAGGCCTGCGAAAAGCGACACTTTCACTCCTCGCATTAGGTACCGACTTTTTGTCTTCTGTCATATTTTGGTCTGCTCGCCGAAAAAGACGTTTCATTTCTTTAGACGTAGACGTTTAGAGTCTCACTGGGTTGTTGGGTGCTTGACTCTAGGAGCAGCTGGGCCCTTTCTTTTCGCATGATGCTAGTGGACGTCCTGAGCGCCTCATTTCTTAGAAATTCCCAGGTGGTCAATGCGGTCTCGTGGTTTTCGTACCACGTCTTGGTGGGGCCGTCTAGGGAAAAGTAAACGTACTGCAACTTCATTTCCTCATCCCACCTGCTGATGGTAGCCACTCGCTCGAATTGGTCAAGCAATTCCTCCGGGTCTTCGGTAGCGTAACCATAGAAAGTTGGAGGCTCGCGGGGTTGTTGCAGAATGACGGGGGTAGATGTCGGCTCGTTGGTCATGGCGGATGTGGAAGCTTTTCGTGGTCGCGTCGGGTCCGGTACCAGTCCCAGCTCAGGCGGCAAGTTTAGGAGACGGCGGCTGCTTCGGGTATCCGTGTCTTCAGTGTTCTTGTTCTCTGTGGCGGCTGTTGCAGGATTGCTCTTTGCATATCCCGCACCTCCACCAGGTGTCATGTGGCCGTGACGGCAGTCCGAAGACAGGAGACTGGGAGGCTTGAAAAATAGAAGGAAATGCGCTTATTAGGCGGACTTGCGCCCACTAAAAGAAACTGTACAACTCTGCTGCGACGGCAGCAACAACGAACACGGATGTCGTTGAAGAACAGGAATGCCCGCTGCAGTCGCCTGCGCTGAATTTTAAAGGCGACATAGAACAATCGAGATACGCCCCCCGAAACAGCTACTAGATTCGGCAAGGATCATTCCAGATAAGTCGGGACACGTTTCGTAACACGAAAAAGAGATGATAAGGCTGCGGGCCGGCGGTTATTGCCATACACAAAACAGACAGTAAGATGCTTCGCAGCAATATAAACAACAGCACTCAAGTCACCAATGAAAAAGTTAATTAACAACTGTTAATTACTCGCGTAGACATCATTTTGGCTGCGAAAAAGTATTTCCGCCTCCACAAAAAGTTTGCGCCTGTAAAACGACAGGAGACTCAGTGCCATGGAATTTTTATAAAACACCTGTATTGTCTAAAGGAAAAACTCCCAGTTATCAATGTGTGAGGGCTTGTACAAGTTTGTGTAGCAACGAAAAAAAAAGGCACAAGGGCGAAGCAAATAACGCGATAGCAACAAATTAGAATGTCACGCGAAGAAAGGTAAGCAGATGGTAACGTGCAGCTCGACAATTTAACGCGCTGCTCAAACACAAACGACGCACGAAGCCTATGCACAGGTATACACATGATGAGCGCGAACTATCAAGTGTCACAGTTTTACTTCACTGGGTTTGAACAGCGCGCCCTATTCGCAAACGGGGGATTCTGCAGCGAGCGAAGGGACCTTCGTGCGCTCTCCAAATACAAAGTATGCTTTTCGGCGAAAGCACAGGGCGTACAAACCTCCACATAGCCAAATAAACGCGCGCGCGCACGGGCGACCACGTGCCGTAGGACAACGAAAGAGATTACAGACAAGCGTATGCATCGCAACGAGCGGGGCGCAGAGCGCACCCTTCATGTCATCTATCTCGCTGGTAATGCAGAGAACACGCTGACATTCCACCCGAGATTGGCTTACCCCCACCTGTATATGGCGTATATAAATAGCTCACCGTTGAAGGACTTTCTTGAAGGACTTTCGCTTTTGTGGCTCAGCGGTTGACGGGGCGCCCTGCGGAGCGAAACGTCGCCCGTTTGATTACGCGAGTCGGAAAAAAACATTGGCTGAAAGCAAACTGCTTTCGCTGGAACTTTATATTTGGCGCAGCCTTTGACAGGATACAGAAGATACGGGTGACCTTCTACCTCACACAGCGGGATGGCCAGCTACTGATTGCAAGCTACGAGCTAGACGGCGAGAACTTCGTTGCGGCGCCAGAAGAGATGACGACACCTGGTCGAATTGAAGCCATCGCCACCAGTGCCAAAGAGTCAATCAGCGACGTCATCGCCAGAGGTACTGTGAAGGTTAATGTACCTTTTTCGGAGTTCCAAGCCTGGGAAAAGCAAGACACCATTAAGGGGCAACCGCCGAGCCATTCATTTGCAATCACAGATACGTCAAGCTGGTCGAACGTGCTCTCTCAATTCACTTGGTTGCGAAAGCAGCAACTACAGCACCAAGAAGCACTCTTGACGGTTCTGGCATCAGACAGGACTCGTCATATGACAGTAAACCCGGACATCTTTGACGGCAGTTCCAATGTCGATTCTTGTTGTTGGTACACGGACTGCGACAAAATACGAAATATGCGAGCATGCCTTTCTGGAAATGCCAAACAATGGTTTGATTTGCGTGTTGCCCAACATGAAGAAGATTCATGGCAGTCATGGAAGGATAGCTGCGTCAGTGGCTTGAGAAAGAACGCAGTATAATTGTGGGACAAAGCCTTAAAGTATGAGCAGAACAGTGAGAACCTAGTCGACTATTTCTTCATAAAACAACAATTGCTGTATGACGCTGATCCGAACCTTCCAGAATCATGCATCGTGCCACTTATAATACAATATACACCAAAATTCGCATTCCGTGACGTTACTGCATGACGAACATAACTGACAAGTGATAACATGAAAATCTTCTATGCATGTTATAACATGATTTACATGCCACGCTCATAGTGCGCTCGCGGCCGACTCGCTAACTTGATATACACCAAAATTGTTATTGCGCGACATGACTGCACGAAGAACGTAAATGACAAGTTGTAATATGAAATCAATGACAGGCATGTCAAGTAGGGCATGAATCCCATGCAAGCAGTTCGTGCGCTCTTGGCAGTCTCGTTAGCCTGACACACACAAAAAGTGGTATTGGATGGCGTGCCGGTATGACGCGTATAAATGGCAGGTATTAACATGAAGATAATAACACGAATGCCATGTACGGCAGGATTTACATACCATGCTCATGGTGCGCTTCTGGCCGTTTGTTAACTGGATATGTATCGAATTTGGTATGGCATGACATGAGTATGTTACGAAAGTGAAAGACAGGTGATCGAATGCATATATCAGAATATACATTGCATTAACAAGGTATATGCCAGATTTTATATGCTTGCGTGTATGAGAAACATGCGATATATAAGGAACTTAATGTCATGATATGAATGATTTCATTTCACTGAAAGACAAACAACGCAATGTATACAGCTCTTTGCAAGCTGCTTCGTATTACATCGATTCCCACAGTGCGTGGGATCTGCCGTATTTTTATGTAAGTAATTCTAAAGGAATCTCAAAAATATGTAGGACTCACAGGAGGGGTGAACCATTCCAATGCTTAGCTTGGGTGCCGTACAATACGGACTGTGATTCTTTTCTACAACGAAGCTAGTTGCGCAGAGAAAAAATGTGTATTATTGTCACTGAACCAACCGGAGAAAAGCATTTGCATTGAATGGCGGAACAAAAAGCTTCGCATTCTCGTTAGGACAACTCCTAATCCCTTGTAAATTCCTAGGCCAAGATCCTTTTATTTTATGCCTGTCACTTTTCATGATGAGCTTAGTGCAGAGTGCACGCTTGAAGCCTACGAGCATCGCCTCCTTTCTCGTCACGAGTGGAAAAAAGTGCTAGAAAGACAGAGCAAAGGACACAGACAACATCGCGGTGGTCTTTGTCCTTTCTTTTTTTCCCCGCCTTTTCAGCGCTGTTTCTATACTCGTAATCATGAACCAACCAGCCCCAATGCGTACTCTACTACAGTTCATCTCTTTCTCAAAACGCGGTCACACGATCGTTACCTTTGAATGTAGCATGCCCACACCGTGCTTTCCTAGCGTACCGTGAATAAAGTCACCATAATAGCCTTCTAGGCGTAGAACTAGCGCATTTGCCCTGTTGTTGCAAGCTTACGTAACACGTGGATTTCTAATTCGTGTCTTCCTTTCGCTTAGGGATGTTCAACAAACGTTTCCAGGATATTAAAAAGAACCTTTGTCGTACATTTATCAGGATTTCTTGTCTTCACTATCAAACAAATTGGCAAATATTTACGTAGTTGTCTTGAGTACCTGCAGTTTCTTTCGTATTCTTTTTCAATAAATTGCACAACTGAGAAACACGTCGGCGTTAACAAGGAATTTCCTCCTTTCAACAGTACAATGGTGAAGTTGGCACGCGTCTGGATATTGAAGGTGAAACTAGCTGCTACAGCCCTGAAGACCCTTACGTCGCAGTGTGGAAGCGAAACGGAACACTGAACACTAAAGCACCAGCTACAAAGGACCGATTCTAACCTGGGCATCGGCGGATGCAGATCGGGTCACATCTGGCTCCGCTAATCCGTCCTCAAGCGCCCGGATTTTCCGACCATCGGCAGGAAATCGCAGAACCATCGCAACAGGCAAGTCACCACCTTTCATCTGGCACCAATATTTCCGAGCTGGACTCTTTTTTCAACCCGGAACGGACGCTTGAAAACCGTAAGCGGCGGTCATAGCGTTAAGCCTAAACGCGCCCCCCCGCGGCAGCGGCACGGTGGGCGCGCCAGCCGCGTCGGTGCCCGACGCGCTCTGCGACGCGCCCCGCAACGCAGCCAACTGGGCAGGGGGCCCGATTCGCGGGGACGACCGCCATCGATTCTGACCAACCAGACCAACTGGGCTGCATGGATGCTGACGACTCGGAGCCCGAGGACGGCGTCGGGACTAGCGATCACACCCCCCGGTACGAGCGGGGTTGCCGAAGCGTCCACCAATGCACACCTGCGGCCGCCTGTACCTCACACTCCATGGTATCGGGTGGTCAACGCTCGCCGGCGGAAGGTTGTCGCCGAGGAGGCCTCCGCGACGCCACCCGCCTCATTCCACCAACGCGAGCCCAGACACGGAACCGGCCGGCCTCGCCTGCCACGCCTTCCTGCAGAGGACCACAAAGTGGTCTTTCGTATAAGAGGAGGCATATCTCTACTACAAGAAGCGGTCTTACCCTTACGCGCTGCTATACAAACCGCACTCCGAGCCCCCTTGCCCGTGGAGGCGCGGATACGAGTACGCAAGGAGCAGAACATCGCCCTGATCAGCACCTCGGACCCAGACCTCGCCGAACAGCTGTGCCACGTGCAGACGCTCGAGCTCGGCAGCAGATCGTATGAAGTCTCCGCGTACGTGGCTTCCCCAGATAATTCCTGCAAGGGAGTAATCACAGGAGCCCTACCTATACCCACAGAGGATGCCCTCATGAACGACACCGTCACCTAGCCGCCAGGTATCAACATTATCCAAGCCCGACCATTCGGAACAGAATGGAGCATGCCTCTACACCTTCGAGGGCAGGCGTGTTCCCCGATACGTTTACTTTCAAGGCGTGGAATTTCGATGCAGACCTTTCCGACCAGTCACCCAAGTGTGCCACTGCTGCCTCAGAACTGGCCACCGACATGATATCTGCCCGTATCCGCAGGAACGGCGCGGAACACCACGACGGTTGCGTTTCGCGCTGCCTAACCTGTGGATCCGACGAACATCCCACCATCGACCTCGGGTGCCCGGCTCGTCAGAGGAGGCCCGGGCCTCGCGCGTTGAGAGATGGCCGCCAACTCCCGCAAAAAATCCAACACCCCTCCACTGAGGCAAAGTTATGAAGAATTGCCACCGAACAACCAACCTCGCAGCAGTTCTCAGAATGCCCGCAGCCAAGGCCCTAAGAGGACTGCCCGATCGAAGCGCCCAAAAATACCCAACCATGGAAAGCAGACCTCACAACCTACTCAATCCCAAGCACCTCCACCCATTCAGACACCTGCGCATCCATCCAGGAAACACCCGATACCTTCTTCGCAGTGCGGCGCGAAAAGCACCGCTACGTGGCCAGCACTCCCGCAACGAGAACCCACCCATGCACCTGGCTTGGCGGCCAGAGCAGCGGCCCCGAGTGCATCTGGCTTGGCTGCCGGAGGTCGCCTAGATCAAGTCCCACAGTCTCAGCTACAGCGACGGCAGGATCCCCTGGCCGACTCTGGTAAGTCGCCCGTTGAGCAGGCCTCCCCAATGCCTTCCCAATCACCACCCCATTCTCCAGCCCCTCGTTCAGCAGACATTTGCCCAATATTTCCAAACCCCAGAATTCACATAAGGCCTCACGCAAATAGTTCTAAAGTTCGTAAGTGATAGCCTCGAGGCTGTTAAAACACAACTGAGTGGGGAACAAGAACAGGCCCTCCAGAGGATGGAGACCACGTTTAGTCACCGCATGGAGAAAATTGAGGCTGCAATTAATCACCTGTACGATATGCATGCTCAGTCATCACCAACCCGTAAGCATAAACAACGCAAATGCGCCGCCGCTTGCTTTCCTCAGCCCACGGAGCAGGCGAACAGCCCACAATCGGGTGTTTCGACTCCCACAATGCCTCAACATGGCGAATTCTAACAATAGACAGAATGCCGGAAGAGCAGGTTTGCCTTCTCGATCCGGAAATCAAAATTCGTCTGATATCAACATATGGCAATGGAATTGTAGAAGCATCAAAAAGAAACACCCTCAATTGGCCGCCTACATTCAACACTCCACGGAACCACCGCATATCGTGGCTTTGCAGGAAACAGGGTCTGCGCCTTTCTCTCTGCAGGGATATCGCGTGGCATCCGTAACATCGCGCACCGCTATTCTTATTCATAAAACCCTTCCATTCATAGATCGGACTCTACGGGAGGTTTTTCAGAGAAAGGAACCGAGTACACCGCTCTTGAGGTAATCCCATCGAATTACACATCGGGAAAACGACTCTTGGTAATCAACATATACAGCGCCCCTAAAGATAAGGGCACCGGGATACCCGAAATTCTTGCTCAAACGCGGTCCCAACATCGCATCATAGTGGGCGACTTTAATGCACGCCATACCGCATGGGGTTATGCAAGTAACTCGCCGAAGGGGTAACCTTGTACATAACGCCATGATGCCCCATGCACTTACCTTAATTACTGTGCCAACGCGCGTAGGCACTAGCACCGCCAGGGACACCACGCCAGACCTCACGATGGTGAGCACACATGTGATAGTTAAAACACATGAGGTCCTGCCGGATACATTAGGTAGCGACCACCATGTGATCCGAACAGTCTTAACGCAAAATTCCAAAATTTTCCGACCTAAAATTCAGACCCTCGTTGACCGGTATAAATTTCGCACATACATCGCCGCGGAGGATACCACTCCGCAATCCATAGAGTCCTGGACTCCAAAAAATACAGGATGTCGTTGAGAGAGCTGGTAAAAAGATTAAGAACACGAAGAATGCGCCCCAAGTTGACCCCCATCTCCTCCATCTATGGGAGGCTCGGCGAAGCCTTTCTAAACGATGGAAGCGTCAGAGACTAAACCGCAAACTTCGCCTACGTATCGCTGCAGTTACGGAGGAGGCTGCACATTATGCCACCCAGCTAGCTAAAACAAATTGGGAAAACTTTTGTGGCAGCTTAAGAGGAACACTTGGCACAACACGTACTTGGAACATCCTCAGGCCCCTTCTAGATCCGACATCGACCAAAAACCACATTCACACCACTGCCCAAAGGCTCATTTACTTAGAAGAGCAAAAAGGCACAGACATTATGGCACACATAAAAACCTTTACATTCCTCAACCCCTACCGGTAGATCCGGATGCACTCCCTTTAACACCCCCCGATCCGGACGAAGACTTGGATGCAGATGTCACACTTGCGGAGGTAAAACAGGCCCTTGCTTATATTACGCGGGACACTGCACCAGGGCCGGATCGTATAACATACAAGGTCCTCCGAAATTTAGATGATGTATCTCTACAGGAGCTCACGGATCTCTTTAACGAACACTGGAGCAAGGGCACGCTACCTTGCGATTGGAAACATGCCCAGATTAATCTGATTCCCAAATCGGGCAAATCACTACTTCTCCAAAATTTACGAACCATCTCCCTCACGAGTTGTGTAGGCAAACTTTTTGAGCACGTCGTTCTCCGGCGACTACAACCACATTTAGAAGCTCATAACTTCTTTCCCAACACCCAGTTTGGCTTTCGCCCCAATCTATCGGCGCAGGATGTCCTCCTGCATGTTAAAGAGACCCTATTTCATCCCAAACGACAGATGGCCCGAACCAGAGCCATTCTCGCATTAGACATACAAAAGGCTTTTGACAATGTAGGGCACGAACACATCCTTAGGACACTGGCCACCACTGGCTGCGGCCGTAGGACCTGGCATTATGTGAAAGCCTTTTTTGGAAAATCGCACCGCCGAGGTTAGATTAGGTTCACTCACATCCACCACTTTTGCCCTCCCGAACAGGGGTACACCCCAGGGAGCGGTCCTATCACCACTCTTATTCAATGTAGCCATGGCCCCATTGGCCAAAGCCCTCGGAGATATTCCTAAATTACAGCACGCATTTTATGCGGATGATATGACTCTGTGGGTGTGTCATGGCTCCATTGGGGAGGCACAAGATCTTCTACAAACAGCTATCAACGTCATCGAGAAGCATATTGGCACAATGGGTCTTCATTGTTCGCCAGAAAAGTCCGAATTACTTACAATTAAACCCCCACACGCGCGACCCAAGCATTGACCTGTTCGTACATGGTCAACCTGTGCCAAGAGTACATAAAGTCAGGATATTGGGTCTACACATCCAATAAAACTTAGATGCAAACTTCACCTTGAAGCTTCTTGATAAGCAAATAAAGCAAATTTCAGGACTGATTCACCGGATAGCGTCGCGCAATCACGGTCTCTCTGAGAAGGACACAATGCAAATTGTTGAAGCTTTGGTGGTAAGTCGCCTCGCTTATCATCTTCCATATCACCACCTCACTCAAAAGCAAATACAACGGGCGAACAGTCTAATCAGGCGGGTGGTCAAGACCGCACTGAGGCTGCCGATGCGCACCAGCACTACTCACCTCCTACAGAGCGGTCTGTATAATACCGTCCAGGAAATTATAGAGGCACAGAGGAGCAACCAACTCTTGCGCCTCTCTCGGACACCCACAGGGCGGAATCTGCTCCGAACCCTGAGGCTCGAGCCAAGCGACACGATGCGTAACGAAGAAGCATGGTCCCCTATTCCGATAAAGGTCGCGGCGCATATGCAACTCAAACCATTGCCACGCAACATGAATCCACAACGCCACCCAGGCCGACGCAAGGCACGCGCTGATTATTACACACGGTGGTACAGAAATCGTGATGACGTCCTTTACGTCGACGCTGCGGTAGGCCCGCTTGAAGGAACGGCCACAGCTGCTGCTATGACAGAGGACGGACGCATTAATATCTCCGCGTCGATTAAGACGGCTCGCCCCGACGTGGCTGAGGGGGGTCGCACTAGCCCTAGCAGTGGCGCATGCGGCCGCAGATTCTACCATTACAGAAATCTGCACCGATTCACAAAGCGCCTATCGATATTTCCGTCAAGGCATAGCACCAAACACGGTTTCACGCATTTTGCGAAACATTCCTTCGCTTCCCCATCCGGTGACTATCACGTGGGTGCCTGGAAATGAGTGTATCCCCTGGAATGAGCGCGTTAATGCGCATGTCCGAGGTCTTTCCATCCGGACACTGGAGGACCGCTCACCCAGACCCGTAAAAAAGCCAGAAGAGGGAATCTGCACCTATCATCAGATTACGTCCTATTACAGGAACGGCAGACGCGATTTGCCTGCCCCTCACTACTCTCTTTCCCCTAATCAGAGCTCGGTCTGGCGCCAGCTCCAGACGAAAACATTTATTCCCCCTATCTGGCACATCTATTCTACCCAGCTCTCCATCTGTGGGGCTCCCCGGGCGGATCTGTTCCACTGTTTGTGGAGCTGCCCAAAGCCGCTGGCGGTAGACCCTATTCCCAATCCTTCCTTTTCCTCGTGGGAGGCCGCTCTTCGGGCCACTGGCTCGGACGACCAGCTGAGACTGCTCGCCCGCGCCTGCCTTGAGATGTCGGCCAGGGGGCTCCCGGACGTCTAGGGGCCCAACCACACTCACTTTAATTGTTTAAATAAAGTTGTTTCCATCCATCCATCCATCCTACAAAAGCACCAGAAAGTAAACCTAAGAAACCAAA
>JALIZH010031195.1:0-21315 GCA_030522465.1 Rhipicephalus appendiculatus | reverse complement strand
GCTGAGCTGAAGAGAGGGACGCAGGATTTGACCAGCTATGGCTACCCCAGCAAACTTATTAAAATGGAAGAAAGAGGCGCAGCTGACCCCCCTGTCAGGGCAACGACAAGGAAGAAGCGGGCTTCACTCCCCTATGCACGAGGCGTGAGCGAGTCACTTTCAAGAATATTCCAAAACTACGAAGTGCAAGTCTGCCATATCCCTTCAAGCAAGCTGAAACAACAGCTCGTCCGAGTCAAAGACCGTCTTGAAAAGGAAAGATACTAGGCGTCGTCTACAAAATTCCGTGCCAGGACTGCCAGGCGTGCTATATAGGCGAGACTGGAAACTTTAAAAGAAGGCTACAGCAGCACCCTAAGGATGTAGCCAAAGGACTCACGGTTTCAAACGCCCTGACAGAGCATTATGAAAAAACTGGACACTGTCTTGACTGGCAATTGGCTGCCATCATCGAGAAATAGAAAATATTATAATCCCGCCTGCTCATCAAATCTTTCTGCATACAGTTCACAACTAACACGATAAATCGAACACGGGGTCGACTCCCTGAGGTATACACAAGCGCGTTGCGTCCTTCGGAACATATATAATAAAGACCACCATGCATTCGTTCATTGAGAGCAAGGCGCCGAAACGTCTATTCTCTTGTTTTGTGTTCTTTTTTAGTTGGCGAGTGTATACGTTTTCTTCAACCGTGCTTAGATTTAGGTGAAGAACTGCAGGTGGTCAAAAGTTCTGGAGCCTTCCACTACGGCACGGACATCAAAATATTTACGGTCTACTCCCCGGTGCTTATTAGACGAGACCAGCGTAGATGATATTAGTACACCTCCGAAGAAGCGAAGAAATAAACTTCAAGCATCAGCTTCAAGCTATAGTTAGTGCAGGTACTTTGGAGGCTTCGCGTTTTCACAGTTCTGACACAGGCGTTGGACATGGGCGTGTTTGTAGCGAAACGGCATTTTCGTTATTTCTGCAGGCATATGCATAGTGATTACCTGAAGGTGTTCTAACAACACGCCATCTACGTACCCACCGTCGATCAGTGTCAATCACCGTCGATCCCGGCATTGCACTTTGGTGAAGGTTGACGGCAGTGATTTATTACGAAATGTTATTAGCGATACGGCTGAATCTTCAAAGGCACATGCAGTGCCCATTAAATGAAACACACTGAACGGACTGCGCGAGCACAGCTTTCTGCGTCACCAGGAGCGCTGGGAGACCAATTTCAGCATCAAGGAATCGCAGAGACATCACATACCAAACTCAATGAACTCATAGACCCCAGCGCTGAGAAGCGGCTCGAAAAGCGCCAGTCGTCATGCGTAAAGTTTCGAGTTTCAATCGCTGTGCACTGTACCTTTAACAAAACGTTAAGGTAAATGTACCATTGCGTTTTACTAGAGGTCTGTTTCTATGTCTCATGCTCCTCTGTCGGGACAAGTAGCGCTCATGCATGTCAAATATTGAGTAAGACTTGAGGTTAGAGAGACACGTTTTATTGAAACGAACATTCCTTTGAATTCTGTCCATATGAAATGCTTTCGCCTTCAGAAGTATGCATAGGCTCGTAGCATGTAGAAGGGCCAGTATACGATGTTGAACAAGAGGAAGCAGGCGGGAAAAAGGTAGCGAGCGTGCCTCTCGATCGACTCGGACCTCTTGACGTTCCTGTGGTGCTCCTGCTTGTTGGCCCGGTTCATCGTCAGCAAGAAGTCGTCCGAAGGCGTTCCGTGCTTTATCACCTGCGCAGTTAACGAGAGATTAACAATGCGTGAGTGCGATGATATGTTTGGGAAGGAAGAACACCACGCAGTTATGACATAAAATTTGCGGCTTTTTTTCACTTGTGCAACAGACGAAAAAATAATTCCCAGGGTCCCTTATATATTCGCGTAAGACGACTTGAAAATCGAAAGCCACCTTCTTTTTCATCTCAGTCGAGGTATTGGTTCCTGCCCCGCCCCCTTCCGAAAGTTTTCTGCACCAAAGCGGGGTGTAGCACTGGCTCTAGGATTGTAGGTATTGCAACTTTTCTGCACCTCAGCAGTTTTTGCAATGCCTCTGTGATCGGTTCACCTTTGACCAAGCAACGATATCATGTCATGACGTCATCACATGACGTCACGTCATTTGACTTCATAGTGCCGTCATGGTGACGATATCACGTGTTGATTTTTTGCATCACTCGTGTTGACGCCGACGCCGCGGCACGCCATGGCGCCTCCGATGGTCAATTTTCGCGTTTGATGAGGCGTCTAAAGGCGTATTAAAATAGTTTCTTATCTGCACCACGCGCAAAAATATATTTTACGTGTGTGCGAGGCATCTCAATGGATAATCATTTTGGTGGCTTTATGCACCAAAACTAAGATATGATCATGAGGCACGCCGTAGTGGATGGATGGTTGGATGGATGGATAAACATTAGTTATAGCTCCCCTCGGAACGCGCTGAGCGCTCAAGGAAATTTCGACCACCTGGACCTCTCAGTAGAATCTGAGAGAAAAAAAAACCCTGAATACGGCCTGTCACGATCCTCGCTAGTGAACACAGTAAGCAGCACTCACTCACTCACTCACTCACTCACTCACTCACTCACCACTCACTCACTCACTCACTCACTCACTCACTCACTCACTCACTCACTCACTCACTCACTCACTCACTCACTCACTCACTCACTCACTCACTCACTCACCCACTCACTCACTCACTCACTCACTCCACTCACTCACTCACTCACTCACTCACTCACTCACTCACTCACTCACTCACTCACTCACTCACTCACTCACTCACTCACTCACTCACTCTGCTATTTTTGTGTGCGTATGTACGCGTTGTACGCTGGAGGCGCTCGCCTTGTCACGCGACATTGAACTCTATGGGATTCCGTTTTATTTAGTGACGTTCGAATGTTATGAAACGACATACTTATATGCTATAGGCGAACCACATGCTGTCTTCACAATGATGGCTATACGCGTCACTGCGAAATGGCACTAGAGAAACGTATCTTCGGCATCGCTACACGCGTGACCGACTAATGCAGCCGAATTAAGCTTACGTGGCAAACGTCAGCAAAGGCTTGGTCCGCCTTTCTGAGCCAGAGTGACCTCAGTTTGAGCCTGGCCATGTAGTTGACCATGGTGGAGACCAAGATGGTGCCGTACACGAACAGTATGCACGCGGTGATCCAGACGTCAGCGGCCTTCAGGTACGACACCCTCGGTACCAGTGCCCGCGCGCCATTGGACACGGTGACGATGGTGAGCAGACACTGGATGGTGAGCACCATACGGGCCTGCGGGATCTCGACCTTGAGCCAAAGCGCGTGCCACGACATGAGCACGGTCAACGTGAGGGGCAGGTACAGGTGGACGAGGTAGAAGCCCGGGTCCCGTTCCAGCAGGAACTCCATCTTGAGGCTGCTGAAGTTGCCTGCGCGTGTTAGATTTCAGTAAAAGAAATGTGGGCAGCTTGGACTAGTGGGCAAGTCTGAACTAAAAACGGAGCTTGTGGCCAACCTCGATTATTAGCATGGTCTTAATTAGCGCGGTCCTTTTTCTCTCTTTCTCCTTTATGTTCCGTTTATGTTTGGAAAAAGGATTGACGATTTAGAGTACTATATGTACTCGACTATGGGACAACAGTAAGCCGTTTATCTGCTCTGTGATGCTGTTTTGTTTTCTTCAGATAGCACGCGCATTGAAGCAACGCCTACATTGCACATCCATCGTGTCAACCTCCATGGGTGTGCTGGGCACAGGCATTAGGCACTATTATCCGCCAAATTACTAGTAATACAGAAAAAAGTAATTTCTCGAATGTACGTCGCCAAGAGCTAACTGTCTGTAATTATAGTCAATCCTTAAGATGAAGAAGATGAATAAAGAGAGCGCGCGCCGGCCGAGTTAATCTGTTGCACGCGCTGGGCGCTGCTTAGTTTCCTGATCACGCGAAATGGCGGAACGAAAAGCTCAAACAGCTCAGCTGCTTAAAAAAAAAAATGTCTCGCGAATATCACGGCGAGATGTGGTGCTGCTTGGCGCAACAAAGGAGACGTTTGAAAAAAATTCCCCATCTTCCGCTAAAAGGAACCATGTGTGGATTCGAAGCAGCGGGGAGATAATTAGCTTGAGCGGGAGGAGCGTTGCCGCTCTTATTTCGCGGCAGTGGTCCGGGCGCTCATCGCGGCGCTGCACAGGAGAGAGAATGAGGCGCGCGCGTTCCGTCATTTTCATACCGCGGAACTACCGTGGCGCCCCCCAGCGGAGTATGCAGCTGTCACACCACCTGTCGTGCGCCCCGCTCCGTAGAGGAATTCCTAGATGAAAGGACGGGGGGGGGGGGAACCGTAGAAGAGGAGAGAGAGGGGACGTGCATGCCCTGTGGGGGGTGTGGGACGCGGGAGCCGCTCCGTGGAGTAGAGGATTCTTAGAGGAGAGAGGGGGGAGAGGACGCGCATGCGCTGTGTGGATGTGGGCGCCTCTCCTTAGAGTAGATGATTCCTAGAGTAGAGGAAGGGGATGAGCGTAGGAGAGCATAGGGGGAGGGGACGTGCATGCGCTGTGGTGGTGTGGGACGCGGGAAGGAGGGACGGACTAAGCCCCCTCCAAACACATGCAAGCAAGATTAAGGAATGGGGTCAACCTGGGCGACAGACACCACCTGCCTAGCCATTGCTAAGCAGCCTCTCTGTGCTCTCGGCCATGACTCTGATGACTGTGTTAGGGTTGACGGCCTTCATATTACTACAGTGTTCTGGTTCGCATAATGGGTGCTTCCCTACTTCATGAAAGTGGCCGGACGCGGGACGGGGGGACGGGGGACGCGGGACGGACACGGGAGCCCCGAGCCAGCGCCTCCTCTATTTTTTTCAGTGCCTGGGCGAACGCTCTCCTCGGGCCGTCGGGCGCGCGCTCCGCCTCCGCTCGCCGCTGCCGCGTGGTGGCGCTGTGCGAGTAGACTAGGAAAAGAAGCCGGCTCTCAGTGACTACCGAAAGGGAAAAAACGAAATAAGGAGGGAGAGGTTTTATGATAATTCAAGGGGAAGCGCTTTACTGTTTGAAGCAAGGTCGGGTTGCCTTAGAACGCGTAGCTATAAAGCGAGATTCTGTAACGAAGAAGAACAATGTACATGCTGTGGGGGGAACTAAGGAAACGATGGAACATGTACTTATTGAATGTGGCGATATCCACCCAGATATACGTGTGGGCACGAGTCTACATGAAGCCTTGGGTTTTAGGGACAACAATGGAAAGCTGAACACGACCGCGATAGAAATAAGTAAGAGACGGTTAGAGTATTGGTGGCAGAAAAGTAGAGATAAAGGACAAAAATGAAGAATGGGGTAAAAATAAGGTCATTTTCTGCCTTAAGAGGCAGAGAGATGGACCGTGAATTTATATTTATCTTTGCTATAATAACATAAATTTAATCAATGTAAATAAGGCATTAGACCAACATAAAAAGAAAGTTCTTTTTTTTCGAGCCTGGTGGCAGACATGTCACCGCCCCGTTATAAACGGGGACGCTCATAGCATCCATCCATCCATCCACGGGAAGCTGGCGCTGAACGGCCGCGCGTATTCACGAAGCTCACGAATTCGCGTTTGCATCAAAGTTTAATTGCAATCTTGCTTCTCGCAGGTTTTCACAGGTGCAGGGAGTGATGGAAAGAAATGCGAAAACAGCGGCGCGCTATTTTCATCTAGCTCTGACCGTGGTGGCAATAAAAAGAACCTAGATGGCCTTTGTCTGTACCGTGGATGACACTGTATTTTTATCAATCATCCAGGATACAACCGCTCAAAAATAAATGCGAAACAGCAAAGAATGTCGATGCCGCATGTCCGCGTTTCTTTCCTAGCCCACTGTACGTATTCCACAGGCAGTCTGTCAGACCATGCTGTTGATTCGATACTTTCTTTCGAGTTTGACGGTATTCGCGTTTTATTTCCTATTTCAGGCTATTGCAACCACGTCTTTGCATGCTTCAGTATGTCATGCTGTTGTGTACCACTTTGCAAATCGAACAGGAAAGAAATCATGATTGCCTTTTTCTTATTTCCCTTTACGTATAAAAAAAAAAAAAAAGCCCTCAGGGTCCCTTGTGCATTCAGCTATTACGACTGGAAGTCGAAAGACAGCTTCTTATTTTTCTTCCTAGTCAATACATCGTTTTAGAATAGCTAGCATACGCAAAGCTTTGCGTTAGCGTTTCGCGCCACTGCGCATGCGTCATACGCTTACCTCTTGCGGGCTCCCGTAAAGTGACGCCCGCAACGTCCGAAAGCTTTACGTACGGTATTCTAAAACTCTCTAATGTATTGAGCATCTCCTGCTTTCCTCTGAGATACTTCTGCACCTAACGTGATTTTCCCACTGCCTCAAGCATCGGAGCCACTGCAAGCCTTCTGCACCTCAGCTGGTTATGCACTGCCTCCGTGATCGGCCCATTTTGACCAAGCGAAGATGTAATATGACGACGTCACGTTATGTGACATCACCCAAACAATTATGATCTGTGACGTCATATGATGACGTTATCACGTAATGATGATTCCTTACGTCACTCGTGTTGACGTCGCCAACGCGAGACGCCGCTGGACGCCGCCGACGGTCAATTTCCGCGTTTGATGAGGCATCTGAGGCTTTACACTGTTCGGCTGTCGTTCTATGAAATTCCCGCTGCCGCTGGTGTTCGGGAAAGGTGTCTTGCAGTTCTTATGCGGAATAATTGGTCTCCTAATACATCTTCAAACTACACCAGAATATCTAGCCGTAATTTACGACCCGAAGATTTCGTAGAATATCAGAAGCGGCGGCTCAAGAAGGATGCATTAGCGTCGGTTTCTGCAGACTACCCTTCACGTTTGACTAATCATCATGGCAAGTATCAGTACACGTGACCGTGCTGCGCCCGAACAGTCAACGAATGAATGTCCCTGTAGGATCACTGCCTCGCAATCGCTGCTATGTGCAGTACTGACATTAGGTTCCGAAGCTGGAACAACCGGAGCCTGTGGACACCACATGCGCTACCGGCGAAACAACCGGCAATCATCCTGTACAGTGTCACAATGAATGCGTGTACATGCCCAAGCAGGCGCCCAAGCTTTCAGTATTAGCTCCCGGCAAACGCTTATTCCAAAATTTCAGACAGTCGAAAATCAACTCTCAGTCAAGCGTACATAATGGTGACAAAACAATCTTCCGCTCATGCCTGGCGCGCGCTCTGTGGTAACGGCCTAGCAGACGACGCGCGAGCGCTTCGATCGAATAGCCACGAACGACTCATGCCATTTAAAAGGAATAGTTGCCCAGAACGACAAGTGCTTCACGATTTTCGTCTACAAGTTTCATTATACTTCGAACAGCTCGAATACAGCCGAAAACTGCACCATATAGCAGCTTCGAATGCAGCCGCGGCATTCGTTTCTGCGAGCGAAGACGCGACGGCGGGTCTACTCGAGTGGTGGCGCCTGGCGGCGAAGAGCCGCACTAAAGCCGACGGCCGGTTCAGATTGCGCGCCGCTCCTTCGCCCAGGCACTGAAAAATAGAGGAGGCGCTGCCCGAGCATAAGATGCTTCGCATCTAAAAAATATCATCAGAGCACGGGTTGTCATTGGAGCCAACAACGTCGCACTACAACGATTCCTTAAAACAGTTTTCTTTAAATTTTCACCATTTAGTTACACCATTTAGTTACCCAAAGCAGTTACAGGTCACTGCTTTGGTGATCGCTGGCATTCCGCAGCGAAGTATTGCGGAAGTGGCTTTTCTGCCATCAACCCACAAGCAACGAACTATACTTTCAGTACTTCCTCACGAACATGTTTAGGTGATTTAGAGCGCTATATGTGCTCTGCTGTTTCTGAGTAAGCTGTTCCTATTTGCAGTAAGTGTTCAATAGGACAAGTGTCCGAATCAGGCGTGTTTAGTACAGAAAGGTGAATTACTTCGAGTACGATGTATTCTGCTATTGGAGGGTTGTATGCTGCAGTGCCTGTAAAATGGAAATACCATTTTAAAAATCAGGAGGTTTTAGGCTTTGTGTGTTTTAGAAATGCGGGGACGATTTAGAGAATTTAGTCTGTTGCAAAATAACAATATGACCTCCACCCGCAGAACAGTGGTGTGCCTGCCCTTCACTTCTGAAGAGAATCGCTTTTTTGTTCAAAACGTAAGTACGTTTTTATATGTTAGCTTAATTACTATAATCAAAATTTAAATTTTCTGACAGAACATATGATTGTTGGCTGAGTCCTGATGTCAGATTTTTTGGTAACATTTGTCGGGACATTGATGTTTTTTTTTACCTAAATACTACGGGATAAACGCGTATCTGTTTGATAAAATCAATTATCTTAAACACGCAATACTGCTTGACGTCATGAAAATAAGCTATCGTAATAGGATGTGGTATCTATGCAAACTGTTTTTGCGTGGTACGGTGATAATTGTGGGCGAGGATTGTATTCTTTTTTCTTTTCTCAATATGTAGCCTAACGTCTATAATCGCCTTACAATGGGAGATCGGTGCGCCCTCTCGAAATAGTTCGTTCACATGTATACGCAATGTTCACAAACCCGTGTGTCCACAAACCCGTGTGTACACAATGTTCCCAAACCCGGCCACGGAATCGAACCTCCGATTCCGCAAGCCTCGAGAAAAGTAGTCGTACGCGCCGACCAGTACGGACACAAGCTCAGTTGGGGCGTCCGCGAAGGCTCTGCAAACGCAGGCTGCGAGTCATTTCCAGAGACAGCCTGCGCCCGCCACCTTGTAGCGGACGCCCAACTAAATCTGTCTACTGTGTAATTAGAATAATTGGGGACGATTTAGAGTACTGAGTACTGTACTACTAGAGTACTGCAGACTGCCCACTAAATATTTTGCGCACGCTAAACTGCAGCAGAGAAGCGATGGATGGACGGCTTAAGAAGTTTTATTGTACACGCAACTTATACATGAACAAGCACGTGTGAAAAAATTAAAGCAACCCGAATACAACACTTAGGGGTCTGGGAGTGGCGCTCGCACTGAATGTGTTGGTATACTTGTGAGTGACTGTGAACCATCCTCTTCTGTTTCTTCTCAGTCTTTGTACTTATCCTTGCTCCCCACTCCCCGAAAGGCTTTCTGAACCTAACGTGTTTTAACGCGATAGCGTTAAAGAGCTCGTTTCGCAGAAATTCCGGCGTCGGCGTCGTTGGTTATCAGCGAAAAATCATCATCTTGTCCGTGACCGAAAAATCGAGAAAGATGCAAATAAAATAAATAAGAAAATTTCTGGGTCCGAGTGAGAATCGAACCCGGGCCGTCTGCGTGGCAAGCATGTGTTCTACCACACAGCCACGCCTCTTTTTTTTTTTACATGGTATTTATTACAAATGAGGTTCATATATATACATAGCGTGCAAAACACTTAAGGCTGCCTCCACAAATGTACAATAGGCATTACAAAACCAATTTCATGCAACACGGTGTTCTAAAAGGGTATTTGAGCAGTGCATTTTATGAACTGTGGATACCAGTCCGGCTGAAACTGTAGTACTTCATAGAAGTCTTTTAGCTGTGCAGTCATTTGCACGAAATGTGACCGCGAAGACGCCATTGGTTCCGCATGCCTGTCTAGCATCTGCCTGGAAATACAGTGAAACCAACTTCCTCTGCTTGGAAATGCAGTGAAAAATAACTTTCATGCTTCACAAACGCAAGCGTCCTTTATACAGGCGTCGTACTATAACTTGTAATATCCCAGTAATATTGCATGGTACAAGTACAAGCGTACATTGCCATCGGGCGTCAGAACTTGTGACTATCATTATGGCTTCGTAGTTTAAAGCCGGCCACCCATTACAAAAGGCACACACCTTACTGCGCGTATTCCCTTAACACCACGTAGTGGGTGCAGAGCAAGTATGCACTAAGCGGTTGAAGTACGCACTCGGGACAGGATATCGCTATCGCTTTCAACTCTTAAAGGAGAAGCTTAAGGGTCCACCAATTTTTTGCACTGCCTTCAGGATCGGAAGCATTGCAGGTGCACCTCACCTTGTTCTGCACTGCCTCCGTATTCGGCAAACCTTTGACCATGCAGTGATCTCGTGTGATGACGTCATCACGTGATGCCATGCTGGCGTAATGATGACGTGGCATGATGACGCCGTCAAGCCCTAATCTCTGATCACGTGATCTTATGCATCATTCGTGTTGACACCACCGCTGACGGTCACTTTCATACAGAACCACCGATTTCGTAACAGTTTGCCGAAGCGTATCTCAGCGGCCACATAGAAAGGAGCGTGTGGTTGAGATCAGCTCCGCAAGGTGCCGCAACAGGTCCAATCAATTGATTTTCAATAATTATGTTGACTGTTAGTTGGCCTTTACCTTAAGTAAAGTTATACTCAAATGTCATATGCATCCAATATAATTCTGAACTTGAACATAGAATCATCGGTTTCTATTTTGAAGGAGACCTTTTATGCATATTCGGAAAGGCGGAAGTAAGTGCTCAACATGATATGCTTGGAAGAGAAACGAGAGTTTCACTCGATACTGGAGCCCCTAAAATGTAATCGTGTGAGGTCACAAACGTATGTATAGATACACGAAGAAGCAGTTGTCTGCCCGATGTCACCATATCTCACCATAGCTGGCTACCATTCACTCGTGGAAATACGAACAGACTTGTGCTTAGAAGAAATGTTCGACGACTGAGGGTACTATGTATCCTACTATGGGAGAGCTGAGATTGCAAGGAGGTGCTTGTTTGGAACAAAAAGTAAACGATTCACAGCACTCCGTACTGTATTAACAGCTGTACCTACAATCGGTTCGGTCTCAGCCGGCGGGAAGTGGCGCAGTGCCACTGGAGGCAGTCCCACACCACCACAGCGCATGCACGTCCCCTCCCCCCTCTCTCTCCTATGCTCACCCGCTTTCCCTCCTCTAGGAATCCTCTACTCTACGGAGCGGCCCCCCGCGTCCCACGCCCCCCCACAGCGCATGCGCGTCCCCTCCCCTATCCTCTTCTACGCTGACTCCCTTTCTCTACTCTAGGAATCATCTACTCTACGGAGCGGCGCCCGCGTCCCACATCCCCACAGCGCATGCACGTCCTCTTCCCCTCTCTCATCTAGGAATCCTCTACTCTACGGAGCGGCTCCCGCGTCCCACACCCCCACAGCGCATGCGCGTCCCCTCCCCCACTCTCTCCTCTCGTACGGTCCCCCCCCGTCCTCTCCTCTAGGAATCCTCTACGGAGCGGCGCGCACGACAGGTGGTGTGACAGCTACCGTGGCGCCCGCTGTGGGCGCCACGGTAGTTCCGCGGTATGAAAATGATGGAGCGCGCGCGCCTGATTCTCTCTCCTGTGCAGCGCCGCGATGAGCGCCCGGACCGCTGCCGTGAAATGAGAGCGGCGACATTTCTCCCGCTCAAGCTAATTATCTCCCCGCTGCTTCGCATCCACACATGGTTCCCTTTGCGGGAGATGGGGAAATTTTTATTTATTTCATAATACCCCTAAAGGCCCCCCGAAGGGGTATTACATAGGGCAACAGACACATTAGTCAAACGATGTACGTTTACACAAAGCAAGAAGGCAATATACAAAATAATGAAAACGAGCTACATAATCAAAAAAAAAAAAAAACTCTAGATGCCCTGCAAAAATGAAAAATAGAGGAGAAATAGAAAATTGACTAATCCAAAACTAGATAAAGGGCACTAAATATACAGCATACAAGGGAAAACAAAGTAAAATGCCGTCATGATTGTAAGATGCACAAGTTTTCAATTGTCAAATAAATACGATGCAGAATGTACAATGATCGTGAAAATTGTTAACAAATGATCAGAACCAGGGGCGTAGCCAGGGGGTGGCACACCGGGCACGTGCCCCCCCCCCCCCCCCCCGAAAATTTTTTTTACAGAGCGAAAAAGGAACATTTCAAGGTGGTGCCCCCCCCCCCCCCCCCCCCCCCCCCCGAAAAAAATTTCTGGCTACGCCCCTGGTCAGAACAAGAAAATTAAACACTGAAGAGCATATGAAGGAACCTAAAAGAGTAGGCGTGGTGGATATCTAGTCGGAAATGTTGCGCAAAAGTTCCTGAAACGTTGTGTAATCTGCTTCAGTGGCAATGTGGGATGGCAGGTTATTCCACGCAACTATTGTTTGGGGAATGAAAGAATTAGCATGATGAGCTGAGTGACAGGTTATGCGTTTTATCTTGAAGATATGGTCTGTGCGTGGAAATATAGCTGTCGGTGTTTCGAAGATACGGTGAAGGTATGGGTGATGAAAAAGTTTGTGGAGAAGCGAAAGGCGGGCAGTTCTGCGGCGATCAGATAAGTCGTCAAGTTGAGCGCGAGCTGTTAGTGTTGAAATGCTAGTGTAGGGTGAATACTCGGAAAAGATGAAACGGACTGCACGGTTTTTTAAACACTCGATGTCAGGGATGATGTAGATTTGTGTGGGATCCCATATAGCTGGTGCGTATTCGATTTTAGGGCGTATTAACGTGATGTATGCAAGTCTACGGAGGTTATCTGGAGCATACTTGAGGTCGCGTTTGAGAAGACCTGATGAGCGGTTAGCTGATGCCAACGTCAGGTTGATGTGATGATGCCACGTAAGGTCAAACTGCAAGTGAACACCAAGATACTTATATCATATATGAAGTTGTAAGTTCAATTATGTTGTTATTGATTGCGTAGGATATCGGAATGCGGTGGATACGCCTTGTAAATGATAGTAGCTGTGTTTTACCTGTATTCAGAGTCATCAACCATGTTGAACACCAGGTGTTAATTGCGTTAAGATCATCTTTAAGAATATTTTTGTCATTGTCACATGGAATTATTCGATAAATTACAGAGTCATCCACGAGAAGTCTGATGTGAGAGAACACACATTTAGGCTAGTAATTAATATAGATTAAGAAAGTAAAGGGCCGATAACGCTGCCCTGCGGAACACCGGACGTTACGTTGGTGAATGAGGAAGTGCTGTTGTTAACAGATGTGTATTAAGGCGAAAGCCTTTAATGTCTCATGCTCACGTCCGTTCGGTGTCCGTCCGGCGTCCGGCGTCCGGTGTCCGTCCGTCCGTCCGTCCGTCCGTCCGGTGTCCGTCCGTCCGGATGTCCGTCCGTCCGTCAGGATGTTCATCCGTCCGTCCGGGTGTCCGTCTGTCCGTCCGTCCGTCCGTCCGTCCGTTCGTCCGTCCGTCCGTCTGTCCGTCTGTCCGTCCGTCCGTCCGTCCGTCCGGATGTCCGTCCGTCTGTCCGTCCGTCCGTCCATCCGTCCGGATATCCGTCCGTCCGTCCGTCCATCCGGGTGTCCGTCCGTCCGTACGGATGTCCGTCCGTCCGGATGTCCGTCCGTCCGGATATCCGTCTGTCCGTCCGTCCATCCGGATGTCCGTCCGTCCGGATGTCCGTCCGTCCGTCCGTCCGTCCATCCGGATGTCCGTCCGTCTGTCCGTCCGTTCGTCCATCCAGATGTCCGTCCGTCTGTCCGTCCGGATGTACGGATGTCCGTCCGTCCGGATGTCCGGATGTCCGGATGTCCGGATGTCCGTCCGTCTGTTCGTCCGTCCGTCCGGATGTCCGTCTGTCAGTCCGTCCGTCCGTCCGTCCGTCTGTCCGTCCGTTCGCCCGTCCGTCTGTCCGTCCGTCCGTACGGATGTCCGTCTGTACGTCCGTCCATCCGGATGTCCGTCCGTCCGTCCGTCCGTCCGTCCATCCGGATGTCAGTCCGTCCGTACGGATGTCCGTCCGTCGGTCTGTCCGTCCGTCGGTCTTTCCGTACATCTTTCCGTCAGTGGAATGGCCACACGCTTTCGCCGAACACACTTTGGAATGTACAAAGTGTCCTTCAATTTTTTGTGATCTAGATGAGAGGAAATTCTTAATCCATCCAATAGCGATTGGGTGTATGGTAAGGTTCATTAGTTTTATTATTAGTCTATGGTGAGGAACGCAATCAAAAGCTTTGGAGAGATCGAGGAAGATGGCATCAACTTGAAATCCTGAGTCTAAATATGAATGTATGTGATGTAAAAAGCCGGCTAACTGCGTTTCGCATGAATAACCCCGACGGAAGACATGTTGGTACTCAAAAATAATGTTGTGCTCTTCTAAGTAGTTAATGATTTCAGTGTAGATGACATGTAGATGACATGTAAACTTGCAAATGGTACTAGTTAGAGAGATGGGGCGGTAGTTTAATGGATGAGTGTGGTCCCCGGACTTGAATATGGGTACTGTCGCCACAGAAAGTGGAAAGACGATTGCCGGAATCCGCGCGACTTCCAAACCTGAAAATAATTCTTTTCAATGGACGTGACAAATTTCACAGGTTATGTAGGAGTTCTTTATTGTGTAGCGCCGTTGCTTTGCGATAGAATAAGATCATAAACTGTACCAACAGTTGCAGTGTATAATCCATGTAGAATTTTTAACCGAGCCATGTCAATTAATATGTAATGAACATGCTTTCACAAAAACGGGATTCTGGGGTAGCTTGTTCAGACTTGACGTTGGTTCTTCATTCGCACCCGTACCCTTGGTGGTACCCACAATTATTTTAGATGTGAAGCATCTTATGGCGAAGTTCAATCCGGTGGTGGTGGTGGGGGGTGGTGTGCGGCGTGATGACCCTTACTGCGCATGCGCACACACTCTCCTCGCACCTCCTCTCCTACGCTCCCCCTCTCTCTCCTCTAGGCATCCCTCCCGCGGCGTTTACACAACCATTGCGCATGCGCGTCCCCTCCCCCTCTCTCTCCTCTCCTACGCTTCCCCCTCTCTCTCCTCTAGGTATCCCTGCCCGCGCCGTCCACACCCCCCACTGCCCATGCGCGTCCCCTCACACTCTCTCCTCTCCTACGCTCCCGCTCTCTCCTCTAGGCATCCCTCCCGCGGCGTTTCCACCCCCATTGCGCATGTGCTTCCCCTCCCCCTCTGTCCTCTCCTACGCTCCTCCTCTCTCGCCTCGCAACGCCGACGCAGGCAGCGTCTGCTAGCGAGTTTCTTGATGGAAAAAACCGACTGCTCGCGCTGCACGACCGTTCAGGTGTAATTTTTTTCTTACACCGTGGTGGTACCTTTTGTTGGCAATGAGGGGAAAGCTATTAAGGCGGAGCTTCTGCGCATGTACTACTACGTGATAGTAGTCCGGTTTGGCGCGCGTTTAGCACTACTGTGGAGAGTGATGACTGCGAAGCGTCAGCGTTGTGTAGCGTTTAATTTTTCTGCTTAGATGACTGTTTGTGGGTAAAGTTCGTCTCACGTTTGCGTGGCGAGTGGACGGAAGAGCCAGAATAAGAAGGACGCTCACCTCTAGACGCAGACACCATTTAGCGTTTGATGTTCACATAAAATGCGCGACTTCCTCTTATGTGCAAAAACGCGAAAAGGCAATGTATAAGTTGAAACAACTATAAATATATCATGGGTGTGTACGGCGTCCTGCTTCAAAGAGCTTCCTGTAGAAACAGGTGCTTTTTTAAAACTAGAAAGTGTTTTATTTCGGGGTCCAACAGACTTCAGGCGTATTTCCGTCACGGAAGTACGACAGTAAAGAGTATATGATAAAGAAGAAAAAAGTTTCGGTAATTTGGACGACCTGGGAGTCGAAGCCCCGACCTCTCGGTCCGAGACGGTGGGCGTCAGGCGCCTTAACCACTGCACCACCAACGCCCATGCATGAATCTCTGCAAACGTGCCCTATATCTTTCACATCTCCATTTCACAGCGACCTCGTTGGCGTGGGGCGTTGTCGCCGTTGTGGGGAGGTGAAGTACTGCGTCATGACACTAACGAGCGCCGACAGGAGGCGCTTCGGCAGCCTCAGCGCAGAGGGACTTTGCTCAGCGCTAGAGCACCTCGATGCCAGCATTCCTTCGTTCAATGCTGGCTACGCCGCGCCCTACTCCGCGCCACGGAGGCTGGCTCCCCGATTTCCACTCGATCGCGGAAACACTGAGAACTCGAACGCATGCGAAAGCGGAAGATTAGTCTCGCGCGACTCAAAGAAATAATGAAAACACGCGCAGATTTCGTTTGCGTGTTTTATTATTTCTCTTATCTTTCAATAATCTATTCAAGTAACAAATTAAGGAAATTGCACATGTCACCTCGAATAATTTTCGAGGTGTCACGTGCTACGGTGAGCTACGTCAGAGCACAGATAACTACGTCGTCCCATCCACATTGGGGAGCGCGCCCGAGAGAAGAAGGGCAAGCGGCATTCAGCAGGATTCCCAGGTCTGGCTACTTTGCGCCAATTTGGCTACTTTTTTAGGCTGGTGGCGGCAGAAAAACGTGTTGGCTACTTGGCTACATTTTGGCTACTTTCTTGTGGTGTTAAAACATGGCGGCCAAGTCGTGTTCCAGCTACCAAAACTGACTTTGACCCTTGCAATATACCAAAAGAGTTTTGGATATATGACTGTGCGACTGGGGGAAAACAGTCACATGCCCAGTGGGAGTGTGGACGCCGCGGGCAGGAATGCCTAGAGGAGAGAGGGGGGAGCGTAGGAGGGGAGAGAGGAGGGCTGGCGCATGCGCAGTGAGGGTGTGGTTGCCGCGGGGAGGGATGCTTAGAGGAGAGAGAGGGGGAGAGGAGGTTTTTTATTTTTATTTTTTTTTGAAAGAGTTTGCGCATGCGCAGTAAGGGTGGTCACACGGCACACCACCACCACCACCGGATTAAGCTTCGCCATAAGATGCTTCTCATCTAAAAAGGGGGGGAGGGGATATCACGGGAGTCGCGCAACTTGTTTCTTTTCCTGAACTCAGTATGGCACCGCTGAAAATTCTAGTTTTTTCCCCCCACGTACTACGAACAGCGCGTCAGCAAGCTACAGTTACGATTGCCGCAATCAGAGAAACTTCGAACCCTGAAAATGTTTTTAATAAATAGACGCGCTAATTGGCACAGGTTACGCCAGGAGTTCTTAATCGCGTATGGTTGTTTTCTTACAAATGAATAAGACCACAAACCTCCCCAGCAGTCGCTATATATAATTCATGTATAATTTTTATCCTAGCCATATTAATACAAAATGAACAAGCTTCAACAAAAGGTGCGTGGTGCTGGGTAGTTTAGATATTTTTTCCGTCGGTTTTTTTTCCATTTCGCTCCGTACTCTATGCGGTAGCTTGACAGGCAAGTTTTCGCGCTACTAAGCTCCTGGGCGCGAGTTTGATTCCCAATGTGAAAAGGCGCAATTAAAACAATCCACAGGCCTCTGGCATTTCGCCTCTATCGAAATGCGACCGCCGCGACTTTCGGGTTAGCAGTCGAGTCCCAGTAACCACCATAGAATTGCGTCGGACGTACTTTGATTTAGGCGCACGTTAAAGGTCTGCAGGTGATCAAAATTGATCCCCACAGTCCCTTACAGCGGCGCGCCTCATAATAACATCGTGATTTTGTTACGTAAAACCCAGAATCAAATTTCGTTTCTATTCCAATGCGTCCACTGCAGCGGGGAATTAAAACCGGGCCCTTTAGCTTAGCAACGCGACATCTTAGCAGCTATGAGCTACCGCGGATTCGGGTGTTTTGAAATTGCGGCTTCGCGGCCAGAATTCGCTGTCCTCGCAGCAGGTACTCACAATATATTACTGGCTCAGAACAATGTAGGTTGCCATCTGACGCAACATGCGGAGGTAAATATTGCTTGCGCAAGCTCGCTACACCGCACTCACCCGTTCGATGGACTCTTGTGAAGTTATGAATGTGAAAATTGATGACGTCGAATTCTGGAGCGTCGTTGGAGAATTCCAGCACGACCGGGTTTGTCTCGCGCCAAGAAATTGCCACCTTTTCGTCTGTATGAGAATCTGCGATGGGGAAATAAAAAACAAAAGGCAAGAAAAAAAAGGAAATAAGGAAACATTGTGCAAGGTCATATTTTCGTTCATCGGTGGGCCCATAGATTCATTTGGCGGCATGTGAGATGTTGCAAAAAAAAGAAAGAAAAAAGTGTACTGTTTTTAAACCACTAAAATACTGCACAGGCTTTTAGTACGTGTGCGTTACTGTACTTTGCTGTATATTTTTATTTAAAAGCGATATGCCTGTCTGCCTTGGAGCTTTCATAGCGGTGGTCGTGGTGGATATTTTATTGCCACGATGCTAATATTGTTACGTGTCGTGACGTTGGGGAAGGAAGCAGTCCGTCCGCCACCATGCATGCGCCGGCATAATAACGGCAAGCTATTTATAGACACCACTAACCGTTGTCGTTATGCAGGTCTCGGAGTAGCTTGAGCGTGTTTTCTGTCACGCAACGCTCCTACATTTTCTTTAAGTTTCAAAACTGCCCTTGAGACGCGCACGAAAAATGGTCCGGCCCCTTTCTGTACCCACTCGTGATGAGGGGAACGAAAAAAAAAAAAAGAACAATGCGCACACCTTGCGTCAGACGCCACCACGTGGCAGGAGACGCAGAGGGCTCATTCGCGCGCCGCACTTTAAAACAAGAAATATCTAAGAGCGTCGGGTTCTGCGTTGTCGACACTTGGAGCGCGTTGCTCAAACACAAAGGCGTAAGAACTGCGACAGTTGTTAGTTCACGCTTGCCCTGTTTATACCCGCGCGTCCTTTTCGAGCGTCCTTGTTTGTGCTTCAGCGGGAAGCTGCAAGTATCGAGCTGCTCGTCGATCTTCTTGTGTCATTTCAATTGCTTGCTATCGCATTCATTGCTTTGCCCTTGCGGCGAAACTGTGACTTTTTATTTGGCCGAACTTGTGCCCGATAAGCGAGAAGTCGAACTACAAGCGATCCACGCTGTGCTCTATATATAATAGCGGCGAACAGAACGCCGGCCGTCCATAATCTGCCAAGCGGTAAAGCGCGTCGTCGGCTTTTACACATTCGGCATGGAACATTCAAGCCTTATCGCTGGTGCCCGCGTAAGCTCTCGAATGAACTTGACTATTTCGCGTCCTGCGCGTCATCCCAACAGAATGATCTTCAAGAATCGCGAAGCTTCTGAAACACTGCGTCGTGGTCTGCACCGAGCATTGCTAACAGTATTTGTGGGTACAACCTAACACATCAAAATAAAGCACTAGACACGCGTGGCAATATCCATAAATAGTGCTCAAAGCATGGTGCTTAGAATGTAATGCTAGTTTTAAAAGCAATATAGCATTGATCAAAGGGGGAAGGTGCGATATCAGTCAATCCTGTAGATTTCCTGCATCATGCTTGCTGTTGTATCTAGGGGATAACGAAAGGACATAGTTATACAGACGAACACAGAAAAAAAAATAATATCTGGGGCTTTACGTCCCAAAACCACGATATGATCGTGAGAGATGCCGTAGGGGAGGGCTCCGGAAATTTTCGACCATCCGGTGTTCTTTAACGCACACTGGCATAGCACAGTACACGGGCCTCTGACATTTCGCCTCCATCGAAATGCGACCGCGGCGGCCGGGATCGAACCCGCGACCTTCGGGTCAGCAGCCGAGCACCGTAACCCCTGCACCACCGCGGCGGACCGAACAGTGAGCAGTAAACGGACATCGGTGCAGAGAATTTTGATGAAAATGACGAATTAAACGGTGAAAGGAAATGTTGTAGATGGCAGCTGATCATCTCATGAGGCTGCTGATTAGCGTGTAGTTGGACACAATTCCGCAGCTAATGAAAATAAAATAAGATAACCTGATTAACTGAAAGGCAGCTTTGTCGCGGCAAGGATAATGCCATCGTTTACAAATTACCAAACCACAATGAAAACGTTGTGAGTAGGCTAATCGTGAATGCCTGCGTAGTTGATTCGATCAGAAAATCTAATAAATAAGTTACCAGGCAAAAAAAAATATGCAAGAAAAATATGAAGAAAAAAATCACACGAGCAATGAATTCTTCGTAAGTATGATAAACATTGTAGTAAGAATATGCTCTCCACGAGCAGAAAGTTTGAAAATTTATGAGAAATATTTTAGTTCAGTATGTTAGTGTTAAAAAGGAACTTACACGGGCGGAAGACAATATCACAGATTTGCCTGTCCAGCGGGAATAGCTGGAAGTCCATCAAGCACGATAGCCGAAGGGTAATTCTGTAGAGCAAATAGACGGCGAGGGAAAATTTTCTTTTTTGTTTAATTCTTCACTTGACTGTTTTAGATTATGTTAATAGCTAGATGAAACGCCCGTGGACCAAAATGAAATTTCTAAGTCAGGTGTTTTCACTTTTAAAAAAGCGATATCGTATCAGCGTCACTGAACCAAGATGCCAAGATGGTTCATCTTAAAAAGCGCCTGTTAGGTCCCGAATTTATCAAGTTCTGCATGCTACTCGGGATAGGCAACGAGAATGGTTGCAAATACTTTCGTTCCACGGGACTTTTAAGAAAAGTTAGTCGTTCTGCCAAGTACACCTGGTATAGACTAAGCATGATAGCCTTTTATGCATTTTTAGTGCGGGCATCACATATGGTTGTTATCAGTAGCGTAGCCAGAAATTTTTTCAGGGGGGGGGGGGCTGTTTAGCAATGCGTTATGTATGTTCGTGCGTGCGTTGGTATGTGTGCGTGTATATATACACATGCAAAGTTGAAAAATTTCGAAAGGGATTTAAGCCAATCCCCCCTCCCCCGCCTCCATGGCTCTGCCACTGATTTTTATAATGTCGACAGGGTTTCAAAGCCGGGCTAACTTATTTTCGCTACACAACAAATGCGCGTCCGATATTTCTACCTAGCATTAGGTTCACGTTGAGTTTCATCTCAGTTGACAAGTTTCAGCTACTGAGAAGTTCTTGCTAGCACATCAGTCAGCCTCCTTTTTTCTTCCTACGCTGAATCACAACTGGTGGTTTCTGCAACTTGAGATTGGGGGGAGTACGGCCACAGGGAGTACGGCCACAGTTGCACTGTTGGTGTCAGGCCAAGGGCCTAAACAGAACCTAATCAGTTAATTACCTATTGTTAAACCGTTCAATAGAGGAAATCAGTTTTTATCGCTCGCGTGCGCATGCTGGGCAGGTATAAAATATGTGTTGAAGTTTTCCTGCACTTGACAGTGATTAAACCAAGTGTATACCTTATGCTGAACCGGATGACGCCGTCTGGTAGGATCTGCAGCAACTGGTTCGGTACGGTAATTTCATGGGTCGTGGCGTCCTTGGCGTTCACGAAAAATATGTCCGGCTTCCATATGCTCCCGATGAGGCCTGCCTTCGTTCGTGATGAAGGAATAATTGACGCCATGTTCATACAGTGACATACGCTCGTCGATCCAAGACTCTTGCAGATCCAAGTCC
>JALIZH010031194.1:0-32154 GCA_030522465.1 Rhipicephalus appendiculatus | reverse complement strand
ATACAGGGCGTATATAAGCACCCTTTGAAGCTGCAATAAAGAAAAGAGAAGAAAAGGAAAAGTAAAGACAGCAAGAATGGACACGTGTCTATGCCAAGAATTCATGTTCCTTAACAGATAGCAGGATAGAGGGGGTATTGACACATCTGTTACCTGCCCTCGCTATCTTTGCCGCCTCTACGATTTCTCTGGTCGTCTGTTCACGGTGCTGATACAGTACAACTGTCTGACTGAACAATGGAACACACTGCGGCCTCGCGTCACATTTCTTGCAATGGCTACCAAGGTGTCCGTCAATGGCAGTGTTCCTGATTTTGTTGTTGTGCTCCTGCAGGCGGACGTTGAGGCATCTTCAGGCTCAAACTTCAGGCGCCATCGACGCTTTGGTAAACGGCGCAGTGGGAACCATACCAAAAGGAATCGCTGGGTGCCCGAGCTGCACCCTGCCTCGGGTTTCACAGGAGTGCAGCTTCCATACCTTTTTTTGTTTTTGAAAAAAGGTACACTTAAATGTACACCCAAGCGTAGCATTTACTACTGAAATACAAAAAAAATAGCGCCGCTCGCATAAAGTCGCTTAAGGCTCGGGTCACAGCAGAGCTGGTGCACTAGAAGTAGAAGAGGTAGAAGAGGGCGAAAAAGTGTAAAGATAACGAAGACAGCACGTGCCTGCTCATGAATAGGATAGTTTTTCTTAGCCACATAGTAAACTATATTTGCTATACTGTAGTATTGAAGATGACTGAGCTTTCTTTTTTCGGTCTTCTTTGTTTTGTATGTTGCTTTATATCTCCTTCTCTTTCTCTGTATTCATTTCTTGGTTTTCCGTCTTTTTTCTGTCTTTCTTCCCTTCCTCCACTTTTTTTCTCTTTCTAATGCTTTTTATGTTTGTTTCTCCATCTCTCCTTGTGTAGCCAGTCTGTCACCTCCTGTCTTTCTATCCGTTTCTTCCATTCGTTATTTCTCTATCTCTCTATAGTCAGCCCCTCGCCCTCTATTTTGTTGCGATAGCAATTATATGGACAGTCTCGACGTGTTTTTGCCGTCGCAGTCGCCATCTTATCCCGCATAAAGTCTAAATTGATAAGATCCCCCAGCACATCGTACGCTCTACCCACAGGTACAACGTATAGTGCGCGAGTGGGGGCGACGAAAGCAGCTGAAGCGGAAATCATACCAGCTGGCCCATCTCCGCCCCACCGAGGAGCATGCGATAAGATCCCCCCCGCCTGTTGGACCGGCCGTCTAATGCTCAAGGAGAGAGGAAACGCCCCGCCCGTCTTTAACGAGCGTGAAAACACGCGAGGGTGGAGGAGGGGTCCCTCGATCAGCAACTGTGACCTTTGATTTTACGAGCGTGGTCGTCGCTGGTGCGTGCGTTATATCGCTATCAAGGCAGCCCTCATAGGGCGGCTCCTATACACTTCTACGTGCTGCGCTCTCAACGCGAACAGACGGTGCGAAAATTCTCTTACACGAGCGATTGTTCAACGCGAACAGCGGCCGTATTCTCTTACACGAGCGTTTTGTAGACTTGCGTAAGATCGAATCCAAAAGAGTTAGCTGCGAGCCTCACTTCGCATAACATTATGATTTGTTGCTATCGCATTCATTGTTTCACCCTTCGGTGAAACCGTGACTTTTTTCTCAGTTTATCTCTTGCTTTCTAACTCTTTCTCTTTCTGTCTATATCCCTCTGTCTCTTTCAATCTTTTCCCCTATTTATTTCTTTATATGTCTGTTTCTCTATATTTGTATATGTAGGAGGTCTCTTCGGCGTCTGTCTTTTTTTTCTATTTCTTCCCTTTCTTTCTATTTTTCTCTTTCTACTTCAATCAATCCATCTATGTATCGATCTCTCTTTACTCGGTCTCCCATTCACGTTTCGTCATTCTAAACCTCACTTCTCTGCTCCTCACCCACACTTCTCAAATACAAACACGTAACAACTGCGACAGTTGTTAGTTCACGCTTGTCCTGTGTGTACCTATGCGTCCTTTTTGAGCGTCCTTCTTTGTCCTGCGGCGGCGCGTTGCCAAGTATCGAGGCTGCTTGTCATTCTTCGTGTGACAAACTAATTTCTTGCCATCGTATTCATTGCTTCGCCGTAGTGGTGAAACTGTGACTTTTTTGGTTGCTCGGAACACTCCGCGCTCGGTGTCTACGCGAGACTCGGGACACCGTTGACTACCTTTTTAACCGTTAATATGAGGTGGTACCGGCGAAAGGCCTCTTAAAAAGAAGAGCAATATTTATTTTCGTACCTAGTGCTGTTTTATTATTTACAGCTCTTGGAATTTTTATTTCGTGTGATTAAACGATATGAGTCAACTGTATGAATTAGTGGAATATACTTCTTAAAATTCGTTCTTTACCACTCTACGGCATCTGTCGGAAACTATTTTCTGCGTTTCAGGCTTTCTGCTAGTGCTATAAACAAAAAACTCACAGGGCCCCTTACGCACACACCTAATACTGTAGTTACACGGGCACGCTAACCTCAGTTACGGCAAACCTCATTTCCTTTAACCGTAGTTACATGCAGTTAGTCGGGATTGCGAACCACAGTTATCTCACTAACCGTGATTGCGTCGAACTGAGGTTGACCACGTTGGTTAAGAAAGCTAACTAACAAAATGGCGGCACTCATGTCGGAGGTCGAAGGCAGTGTGACTCCAATGGAGGCCGAAACGTTTTCCCAAATGCGAGTCGACTGGCAGTTCTTAAAAGCAGAGAAACCGACAAGCGAAACAGTTTGTCAAAACAAGCCACGCACCAAACCCGGTGACACCAACCGCAAGGTAGTTTCGCCCATAGTTGCGAGACTAGTCGTTACTTATACAAAAAATTGTCAAAACACTTGATGAGACACCCTTGCGGATTGCAGGTGCAAAGAGGAAGAATTTATTTTAAATACAATACATTGCATTTGCCAGCATACATATGAAAACCAGCTGAACGTTTGTATTTTTAATCGCGAACCTGTGTGGTACGTGACCTGCCTCACAGACCCAAACTAATGAAAGCTTTTCTTGTATAACATATGCCAACTGCAGTTCGCACTAACTGTATTTTACTCCGGTTAACTGAGGTTCGTCGTAGCTAAGGTCATCATGCCCGTGTAACTAGGGTATAAGACGAGTAGAAGGGGAAAGCCATTTTCTTTTTTTTTTTATCAGTAGCTGTATTGCTCCTGCGCCGCCACCCTCCGACAGCTGTCTGCACCTGCCGTGGTTTTGCATTGCCTCAGAGTTGTGCCCACGTTTGACTAAGGTGACTTGTGGTGGCGTGATGACGTCACCATGTGACGTCATCACGTAATGCTGATTTTTTGCATCACTCGTGTGGACGCCGACCGGAGACGCCAACACGGCACGTCAGTGCATTTCCGCATTTGATGAGGCATCTAAAGCTTTCGCCTTAAAAGTACTGCACTTGTCAACAAGGCCCCCGCTCTAGGTGCGGTAACGTGGATACATTGTCTATCCTGTTGTGGTTGGCGTCCTCGTCTTTTATTCTTTGATTCTTCCCGACCAGACGGATGTACATCGAAGAGATGATTCGATATTCTTCAATTTCTCTGAAATTAGCCGAACTTCGTGGAACTTTTCTGAAACAAAGAAATGTATCATTTGCAGTTGTTATCACTTCCTTCATTTCATATGCCTTTAGTGGTCATCTCGAAAATCTTCAGATAGGGCTTCTTGAAACATATATTGTCTGTATGTTTTGCTTTACTTGGGTGTTTTCTTTATTCAAAGGTGTATAAAGATACTCCGGTATATAAGGAGTAAAACTTCCTGCAGTGGAAAAACAGAAAGGCAGACACCTCCTCATTTGTCCTTTTCCACGACATAATGTGTTGTTGTGGCACGGCATCATATCGTCCGCCATGGTGTAATAGTGGCTATGGAGCTCGGCTGCTGACCCGCAAATGGAGGATTTCATCCCCGAAGCGGCGGTCGCATTTCAATGGAGGCCAAATGCTAGAGTCCCGTGCGCTCCGCTAGTTCATGCCTCCTGATCACATCACAATTCCAAAACTTCTTATTAAGAGATCATTGTGTATTCTAACCTTTATGCAATGTATTCATGCATACCATACCATCTCATGACATCGAGCTTTTCAAGTGCGGGTGTAAATTCGTTAAGTGTCGTATTGTGATATCCTTTAGGCTATGATTTATACTTACTTGAGGACATATGCCATTTGGCGAGTCCAACGGACAAATGTCTTTCGGTTTGCCCGGATATGCTACGTATTTAACAATGACAATAGATATTTACTGCCGGAATATTCTTGCCATTATTTGATACAATAGGCCAGGCCGGTAGTTTCAGTAAAGTTTGAATGCAAAGAACATTCGATGAATATCGATATTATAATGTCCTTTTTTCTGCTTGCACTTCCTACAAGAATTGCTGACGTCAACTGCACATGAATGATTTTAATATATATAAATATATATATATAAATATATATATATATAGCTCACCGATTTATTATTACAAGGACTACCGCGCAGATTTCTGGACGGTCTTCTGTTAGGTCTACACCTTAGGAATCATGCGTAAATATACTATTTTCGCAGTTGTAGCTCTGACAATGACTCTTCTATTGGTTTCCAAGGGCACCAGTAAGCAAGTTGATGAAGGTAAGTGCAGCTAGTCATAACAATCTGTTTTTTATTTGGATTTCTTTGTACCCTTGTTAAATGCTACAGCCGTCAACTGAACCAGTCTTTTTTGGATGTATTTGACTAACGAAAAATGTACAATAACATTGACGGATCATACCTTTCTAACTAATCCGATATATCGTTCCTAATGTATGCAGCGTTACTATATGGAATGACCTTCATTATTGCATACCTTCTGAAAAATACTATATACTGCGCCAACGACGCTTCTCCTTCATCTGTAAAAAAATGGGGGGGGGGCACCGCTTCCTTAGTATAAAAGTTATTCGGATTAGAGGTCTTGGTGCAGTTATTCTTGCTTTGAATGAAAGTTGTTGGGTCACGGTGGTTATTGCCTAATAAGAACGTAGCCAAATTCTTGTCCGAAACATGTGCCGATTGTATAAACTTAAAGCTTGACGACTTCTTGAGAAAAGCATCATTTATAAGAATTATGACATTAGACTTTAGGACTGCTGCTCACACCAGCGCTGCTACCATTTGTGTGTTTTTTGAGGTAGCCAATATCCACCAGAAACCATAGTATTGCGGCGGCATGAAAACTGTAGTCGAGTGCAACTCACCTTGACTACGATTTATAGTCTACTTTCAGCCTGTTTGACTACTCCTCACTTTAAGCCACCCTTGTAACCCTAAACTTCTGCTTTAATTCGAAAGCATGTGTGACACCTCATTATTCTCAGATAAATGACTATTTAAATGTTTAAAAATAGCCTACAAGTGCACAAACATGAATTTCATTCTGTAGGGTTAATGAGCGAGCTTAGCGCTTCGATACCTTTCCTAAGAAAGTTTGAACTTTTCGTGAACTTCGCAGTAATAATAATAATATCTCGGGTTTCACTTCCCAAGACCACGATATCATTCTGAGGGACGCCGTAGTGGAAAGCTCTTCTGCGATCGTACCACCATTTCAACTTCCATATTTTACAGCGCGAGAAGACACCACAGAAAGGAAGGCACACAAGACACACGGAGTGCTGTGGTGTCTTCTCGCGCTGTAAAATATGGAAGCTAAGAACCGACTCGCCGAACATATCGCCTTGTGGCACCATTTCAGCCCTGGTCAGTTGTGAGTATGGTAGCGAGTTGGGTTTGCAACAGTGTCAGCCTCAGGAATCCAAGAGGCAGAGTTCGTATTTCAAGTCATAATCGAACGAAGGTATTCCGCTTCTCGCTGGCGTGCCTCTCTCAGCACCAAAGCATTCACTTGGTTGTCGTTCGCCTGCCCACATGGTTGGTTTTCTGCGGCGTTTAATGCAGCAGATTCTTAGTCGGCGCCATCGCACTTGAAACAGTAGGCGCCGGAAAAGCAGTGAAAGTGCACATTGCTGGCGACGAGGCTTCATACGCTGATACCAAGTGAAAAGCAAATCGCATAATTGCGTCGTCACTGAATCGAATCATCACCTGCAGTGCATTCTACCGATTGCCTCGGCTGCGTTGAGACAACGGCTTCTCTCTTATATTTTCGTCGATGCAACACTCGCTTCTCAGTGGGAAGCGAGTGTTGCATCTGAACGGCGATCTGACTTAGTTCAGGGGTTCCTCATAGGGCGGCGTCACCTAAATGGTACGACTGCTGGCATCAGGCGTACGTCTGAGCGCGCGACGCTGCTGTTCCCGTGGATATGTGGCAGACGGTGGTGGTAAAAACATTTCTTTCTTCCTTTAACGAGAATACAAAGCAGGTATGCAGGGACCACCTCTGAAAGAACCTACAAATAGTTGGGCTGGATCCTTCGTACGGGATCCCATTGGCATCGGCTGCTGGCTGCGCCCGTCCGACCAAGGCATTTTAAGCCTGCGGGTAACATGTGTCTCTTTTATATCCTGCATCTCTCGAAATTTTCCCTTCGTACTCCTTCCTTTGTGGCTCGAACCAATACCGCCACCGCCTCACAGCACTCGTTTCGCACATTTTAAAGCCAGCGCATGCAGCAGCGTCCTGGTGACGCTTCCCCATTAGTAACACGCATAGAGCCAGCGTAACATCCAACACAGTGATCACAAGTAAATCTTTAAGAATCATGAGGGATGCGAGGCGCCGTCACACAGATACCAACACGTCTCAACCAAAAAATTGCCGCTTCTGACTTCTGTCGTGAGGCACCACCTATAGGTTCTCTCCTCCATGAGCGGCGAAAAGCACGGCAGGAGAGTAGAAAAGCACGGCAGGAGATGGTGGAGTCTGATTGGAATTGAAAAACACCATCTCCCGCTAAAGGGAACCATGTGTATATGCGAAGCAGTGGGCGCTAACGCTTACACTGGCGGCGGCGTTGACGCTGGCGCTCATCGCGGCGTTGCGCTGGAGAGAAACCTGGGGAGGCGCAAAGCACGCAGTGATGGACCAGTGTTTCCTACTGGAACATGCCAATCGCTGCTAATGGGCAATGAGAGACAGAAGACTCTGATTGGACACAGAGACCCGCAGTCCGCTTTTAGTTAACGCGCACGCTGCGAATTTTTATTGTTCAACAAAGCACAGGAGATATCTCCCACCGGCACTACCTTGCAGGTCAAGATCCAGTGCCATATATACGGGGTGGCCAGTGAACGGTTGTGCAGCGCGAGCAGTCAGTTTTTTCAACCAAGAAACTCGCTAGCAGACGCTGCCTGCGTCGGCGTCGCGAGACGGGAGACGGGGGAGCGTAGGAGAGGAGAGAAAGGGGGGAAAGGACGCGCATGCGCATTGGTGGTGTAAACGCCGCGGGAGGGATGCCTAGAGAGGGAGGGGCGTAGGAGAGGAGAGAGAGCAGGAGAGGACGCGCATGCGCAGTGGGGATGTGGGCGCCGCGGCGAGAGATGCCTAGAGGAGAGAGAGGGGGGAGCGTAGGAGAGGAGAGGGGAAGAGTTGGCGCATGCGCAATGGAGCGCGGACGCCACCAGATCAAGCTCGCTCATGAGATGCTTCGAATCTAAATACTTCCTCGACCGAGCGCACGCGGTTACATGAAATGGGGGAGGGAGAGGATGGAGTGGGTTAACAGGTTGCAGCGGGGGGGGGGGGGGGGGAGGAGAGGAGAGAAGGCGACCGGACGCCTGCGTAAAGGAGGAGAGTGCGCGGCCGCATCGCGGGGGAGGAGCGCTCTACCCGCTTTATATTCACACTTGAAGGAGGGGAGACTAGAGGAGGAGAGTAGCGCATGCGCTGCGAGAACAGAAGCGGGAACGCAGAAGCAGCGCAAGCAGGTGGTTGGAGAGAAGTGGAGAGAGTAACGCGCAGCTGTTGAAGAGAGGAGAGTTGCGCATGGGCAGTGTGAGTGCGGACGCCGACAACGGTGCAGGACATGCCCCCGCTATAAGATGCTTCGCATCTAAAAATACGTGAGACGCTGATTCAGACTACAGCGACGCTCACTGTAGGCACTCGTTAGTTTCATGACATGGCCTCCTAGATTTAGCACGCCACTTCTAACGGTGGCACAGCATCTACGTACGAAGAGCGCAGTGAGAGGGGCGAAAGTGTGGGAAATGTAAGACACGCTTGTCAACAGTCACACATGTGTGCCGGTTGTGCGGTGAGTAGAGCGACTGGCCCTTATCACCGCTGAGTATGAAATCTGGGTTCGATTCCCAGTTCATCGACCTCAACGTAAATATTATTAACACGAAAGTGCTTTATGCCGGGGTCCACCAAGATTTGAGTGACGTATTTCCGTCACGGAAATGACGTCGAAAAAAATACGCATGATCAGAAGACAAAAAAAAAATGCCCCCACCTCCCCAGAAGGGGAAATCGCGAGGAAATGCGAATGCATTTCACGCGCGCTTCACTCCATTTATATATGGTGGTTGTGGTTCGAAGAAGGAAAAAGGCGCCTAATTTCTGCAGCCCGGTCGGGAGTACGGCGCAGCGCCTGTTTTTTTTTTTCTAGTTTATATATATATATATATATATATATATATATATATATATATACGTGTGAGCGAGCGGACGGGAGAGTGGGGCGCAGGGAGGAGAGAGCGAACGGCGAGAGAAGGAGCGGCGAAGCACTGCACCTACCCTCTCCTACACACTCTCCACACACGCGGGAGCTCCGCCGAGCTCCCGCGATGCAACGCCCTCACACACCAGAGCGCGCTCCTCCTCTCCACTCACTCTCCGCTACTCCGCCCGCAGCACCTGCTCCGGTTGCTAGGGGGCGAGGATAAGCGCGCGCGCCCGCAGCTGTTGCTATGGTAGAGGGAGTGAGAGCGGAGAGAGATGCGGACACCGACGCCTGACATAGCCCGACTAAGAAATGCATTCGCATTTAAAAAGTTCTGTGAACGAGAGTCGAACCTACGACCTCTTCGTCCGCGATGAGAGATGCCGGGCACTCTATCCACTGCGCCACATAGTCTGAAGACTTTAAAAACAAGCTTTTTATATTTACCACTGTCCTTTCACAGTGCTCTTGCTAAAGTGAAGTAATGCATTATGACCGTGAACTGCACGATTGGGTCCTTCAAAGGATCGTTTTTACGCGTTCGTCCTTTCGGTGCGTTTCGAATAAGAATAAAATTAACACCATCTTCCCAAAGGGAACCCTGATGGGATGCGAAGCAGCAGCGCTGCGCACGGGTGGCGTCACGGGTTGAACGGCGCTAACGCGGGTGCTTCGCAACCCATCAGGGTTCCCCTTTGGGAAGATGGGGTTAATTTTGCGCGTGAACCGACGAGTCGGCGTGTAGCGAGCGGCGGTCGCGGTAGCGGAGCGAGCGGCGGTAGCGGCAGGTGTTGCGGGCGAACGGACGAGGCGGCAGCTGCGGGTGCTGCGGCGAGCGCGCGGCAGGCGAGGGGAGAGAGTGACGTCAGCGCGCACTGCGAGGGAGCGTGACGTCAACGCGCAGCTGCGGCGTGACCTACTTGGCACCGCTCCAACACCTGCGGTGATGGGAGCGCGTTGCGGCGTGTTCGTACGGACGCACGGAGGGACAGCGTTACACAGGCTAGTCAAAGAGCTGCTTCGCATCTAAAAGTGCAATTTTTCGACGCATTAACACACTGCCAGGTGGCGACCTTACCCCTAGCGTCTTCGTCGATCATAGCATCCGTCCATACCATGAATAGCTCTGCGACGCGCGAGTGGTTAGCGTGGCTGTAACTCCTCGCCCCGCGAAAAAATCGCAGCCGGCCAACGGGGAAGATACGACGCGCGTTGCGTTTCCCTCTGGTCAGGCAGCGTTGTTCAATAACTCTAAAGCCCTAACCGCATGCACGCGATTTTCAAGCGACAAGCGACAGCGACAAATGAGCTCCGTCGCGCTGTCGCGTCGCGACGGCTGCAACCACACGTTGGCGACAAAGTGTCATTGTTGCTAGATTGAAAACTATCGAGGGCATGCCGATAAATTGTGAAAAGAAGTTTAAAAGTTGACCGATGACAACATGCCAAATTTATTACTGTCTTGTGTGGCATAAGGAAGCCATAAACGCGTTTCGTGACTTCCTTCTTTCGCGAAATCTCGTTTAACCGCGACAGGGTGCCCAGAAGCGTACGCTACGACGGCTACGACGCACTTTACATGACGATTTGACATTGCAGTAAGCTACCGTCATTGCAGCAATCTACAACCGAAACATCAAAACAAGCGGTCGATAACAAGATTAACGACAAAATACGGCCGCTGCCTCACTCTGCGCGTGAGATGTGGCTGTAAAGAAGGTAGTCTGTACCTTGCAGTCTTTCAAGTACGCACGGTAAGAAGCATCCAGAGCAAATTGCAACCGAAGCGAGGATCGGGGGCGGCGCCATGTTGCCGGAAATCGTCACGCTCACTTCCGGGCGACAAGCGATCTTTTCTAGTTTTTCCAGAAACGCGCGACGCGACGAGCGACAGCGACGGATGCGCCTCGGCGACAGCAAATCCTGTCGCTCGTCGCTGTCGCTCGAAAATCGCGTGCATGCGGTTAGGGCCTAACATGCCGAGAGTAGGCGACCTTAGCCGAAGTTTGGCGTTCCATCAGTCACGCTGTGCTGGCTGTCACACCGCTTTCTCTAATTCCGTTCTCACCGTACAGCTACCACAAGCATATATGACCACAAGGGTCTGTTTAATCATTGATCATGGACGTTAGTATAATCATGGACGTAAACTCCCTAGATTTTGCCCTTTAATCTAGGGACTTTACATGGACGGTAGTAGATCATGGACAGATATACCACCAAGCGTCAACGTGGATGGATCCACGTTAAACGGTGCCCTAACTGTCAAACACTAATTGACGTTGTGCAAGCTATCTCATATCAATGTACACTAAATATTCAACTACTTTTGTAAGGATACGTTCCACTTTCGTGTAATACCCATTCCTATGACGGAGGGATCAACCATGTTTTTCAAGATTTCTTTGCCCGTGTTTGTAAGCATTCTACCTCTGTCATTTACGTGACGGAAATAGCGTCAGTGAAGTCGTAGAGGACTCCGGCATGAAACACAACCGCGTTGTCACGGATCCCCGGACAACGGTCGACGAGAAAAGAACAGATGAGGCGAAAGCGTTACGAACACACATTTTTAATTACACACTAATAGAAAGCCCACATTAAACCCTAAAACAACTATAACACGAACACACATTTTTTAATTACATACTAATAGAAAGCCCACATTAAACCTAAAACAACTATAACACGAAGAAGGAACACACTAACTACAACAAGCTCTAAACAAAATTATCATACAGACAAAAAGTACAGCAAAGGAGCAGCTACAAAGTACGAAGCGTTCGTCGCTTAACTCACGGCGTTCTGTGCCGATGCATGCTGAAGCGAGGAGTTTTGGGGGAGCACTGGCGTTGACGTCGGCGTCCAAGTCGGCGGCGCCGTCTTTCAGTGGTGAGGAACGCGTGCTGGCGTTGTCGTTGAGGCTGGGAGGCTCCGAGTTCAGTGACCTGAGCGTCGCAGGTACTTGCGCTGGCCAGCGTCTCCCTCCAACAGAACTGGCTCACGTGAGGCCTACGGTGCGGTGCCGTAGGCAGGTTCACTCGGGACACAAGCCGATGGCGCTCCCTGGCCGCTGCGGGTTCTCATGATTGCCAACCGGTTCCTTGGACAGCTGGAGTCTACGGTGCGTTGCCTCAGAACGTGGCAGAGCCGGGCGCGCCCGGAACACAAGCCGGCAACGCCCGTGCCCACCTCATGCGCTCGCGATCCAACACCCAGGGCCCCTATCCCCTTCGTCACCTTCTCTTTTATATCCTCGACTTCATTTTCATCGTCTTCTCGTCTTCCTACCGTACTTGCCGTTTTCCTCTTGTTCTCTCACATTTTACCTGTCACCTCTTATATGTGACAGTCACGGATCTCCGGACAACAGTAGGCCAGAAGGAAGGACGAGGTGAAGCTTTATACACACACGTTTTAATTACACAATAATAGAAAACACTCATTATACCTAGAATAGCTACACACGAAAAAAGGAACACACGAAATAAAACCATCACGAAAATAGCGCTATGCTACAAACAACAAGTAAAAGAAACCAGTCGCTAGTTAGTATGAAGCGTTCGTCGCTTTCACAACTCACGACGTGCTGTTCCACTGCACGATGAGGCGAGGAGGCGTTGCGGGGCCACTGGCGTCTTCCTAGGCGTCCGAGTCGATGGGGGCAAGCTTGTTCTGTGGCCGGACTCGTGTTGGCGTTGTGGCTGAGGCTGGGAGGCTCGAGGTTCATAGACCTGGGCGTCGCAGGTCGTTGAACCGGCCAGCGTCTCCCTGGCAGATGAAGTGGCTCGGTCTAGGCCTATGGTGCGGTGCCGTAGGACGGTGCGTTCGGGACACAAGCCGACGACGCTCCCTGGCTGCTGCAGGTTCTCGTGATCGCCAAACGGTTCCTCGGACAGCCGGAGTCTACGGTGCGTTGCCGTAGAACGTGGCAGAGCCGGAGCGCCTCATGCGCTCGCGGTTCAACACCCAGGGCCCCTATCCCCTTCGTCACCTTCTCTTTTATATCTTCGACTTCGTTTTCATCGTCTTGTCGTCTTCCTACCTTATTTGCCGTTTTCCTCTTCTTCTCTCACATTTTCGGCCTCACTCTCCAACAAGCATATTGTGCAAAAACCTCAGAGGGCAATTCAGTGGATATGGCCAAATAAAATATTGAAATGAAAATGGTAATAAGCGTGAGAACTGCAAGATAGGCTGCAATATGCGCATTAAAGAGGCGCAGTCATAATACTCACCATCTGCCTGATTTTCCTCCCCTGCAGGGCGCATTCATTTCTCAGTGATCTCGAACTCATCCCATCGTCAGCAGTGTGATTCCATTTTAGCACTGCGAGCTTATAAATTTCGCCGCCCCATGTAACTCACTCCCGTTTCCAGCCTGTTGTGGGCGTTGTTATACACGTCTTATTCATCGCTCATATGTTTCGCTATATATCTTCATTTTCTCCGCTTGCCTGATCATCTTATTATTTACCACAGGTTTAATACTTCCTTTGTTTAAGTCCTGTGTCGTTCTTTGCAATTCGTTACTATTGTCGGTGTAGAGCAGTATTTAATACAGGACTCTTACTTGTAAGCAATTAAGTTTGATGTAATTTATTCGGACAAAACAAATACAACGTTTGCCAGCAATACAAGACATATAGAGGGCGTAATCTTCCGAAAGACCTTTACGTCACTGTAGCACCACAACCGAAAGTTTATCGCTGTCATTGCCAGTACAAGAGTGTAATGCAAGGGCTATGTGGTGAAGTGTAGTGTGGTGGTGTTGGTGAAGTGTGGTGGCAACGCGGTGTTGTGTGAGACGTGCTCTGAGGCAACGGCAGCGATGCAGCGAGACGTGCTCTAAGGCAACGGCAGCGACTGAGCGGCGGAGAGAAGAAGACGACGACGTAGGCGCGAAAAGTCACGCGTGAAACCCCGGTCCGCCAAAAGAAGTAGTTTGCGGGAAAGCTCGCATGATCAAGGTCCATGGGAAGACCAATGAGAAGCAGGCACGGGGAAGAAGAAGAAAAGGAGAAAACGTTCCGGGCAGTCGAGCGCAGAGCGGGTTGGAACAGCCTGGAGCGAAGGTCGCTGGTGTCGCGCGGCTGCGGTGTCGGGTTCCGGACCCGAACGCCCGAGAAGTCCGACATGCCCAGGACGCTCCAGCTGGTCACCGAGTACCCGGAGGTACGCGGCTTCACGGAGTTCCGGCCGTGACTGTTCGTGGCCACGTTCCTGGTGTCCAGGCCTCGCCTCTGGTCCCAAACCGCCCGTGGAGGGCGGAACCTCCCTGTGTGGCGTTCCCTGCTGGGAACGAGCGCGGCGCCTCAACTGAGCCGTATCCTCTGTCAGGATCCGACGTGCTGGCGGGTACGCTACCTCGGCGACGGTGACGTCGCCAGCATCGCCGCCTCATCGACGTCTGCCTACCAAGCCATCGCCGTCATCAACACCACCGGTGACTCTTTACCTTCATAGACGATAGAGCGGGACGATAGGAGACTGAATTTAGGTTGTAACTTGAGACAGATTTTCTAGTTTGTTACTTCATTGTTTTCCCTTTCTTTTTTTGCTTAAAGTTTCTATCTTTTCTTGTTTGGATTTAAACCGGCTTCGTGATTTCTTTTTCTCTGAGGCTCTGTCTCAGAGTAACTACTTTAGATTACCGTAAACCTGCATGACAGGCTATTAAAACAGAAAAGAACACACCACTCACAACACACTTATTTCAAATGCCCTTAAATAGTCTACAATAACCCTTTTTTTTCCTATTTCAACCTAATTCGGTTGTTTAAGTGCTTCCTTTAAGCAGGCGGTTAATTTCAATACAGAAGTTTCTTCTTCATGAGACCCCTTTGTCGATTGTATTTTTCTGCTTCTCTGGTGGAGAAACAAGCAAGCTGTCAAGTCTTTGTAGATGTTCATTAAAGTATTGATGTATGTTTCAGAAAGCACTCCGTGGTGCTATCAAGAGTGCTAGTACATGTTTTAGCTGTTTTCAGTACACAGCTGAAACCAGCTTGTTCTCTAGGATACCTTCTTAAATCTTTTGTGTACTACTGGAAGTAAGGTGGTGGGCCCTATAATTCTTCAAGGGTATTTGATGCTTTCTCTCTCTTCTGTAGTAATATAATAATGTTATTAACAGCGGAGCGTTTTCAGCCGGCCGTAATCAGTCCAACGCGAACAAAACAGAATTCGCGTGGTGATGACACCACCTCGCGTTGCCCTAGTAACTGGTTGCACAGCTGTACACCTGCTTCGCTCGTCCATACACTTCTACGCCACCTGCCCGCCTGCCTAGACAATGCGCGCAACCGTTCGATCGTGCCAGACGTGACGTCATCGTGAACTACGCATGCGCTCCTTCATTCTGCATAAAGCCTGCGCGTGGCTGTAACGCGTGGTGCCAGATGCAGATATTGGCAGAACGAAGAAGGTCCGCACTGCCGATGAGGAAGCCGCTTACCGGGAATCGCGGTGCGCTGCCAAGCGAGAGTGCTGAATTCGACTCGTTTAACGTAGTCAGCGACGTAGTAGTCCTAAACGGCAAGAGGCGACTGTGCTGGACCTGGACATCTATCCATTGAAAAGGTCTATAGGGAACTACAGCACATCTCCCGCGCTTTGTGCGTGCATTTCTTAGTGACCCCTCGATGCAAGTGATGTTTGGGGCAGTGCTGAGTAACTCGAGGAAAATGCCCAGCGGCGTGCCCCAGTAGAGTGTCTTGTCTTCAGTGTTATTCAATGGGCCATGACTGGTTTACCCGATACCGTGAAGAATGTCAGCAAGGTACTTCAGGTATCAGTTTACGCCGATGGCATATGCATCTGGCTGTCTGGGGCACCAGCATTAGCCAGAGGGTTATACCCTCCGCGCAGACTAATCTTGCATCTATTAACGCGACAGCGTTAAAAGAGCTCGTTTCGCAGAAATTCCGGCGTCGGCATCAGCGTGGGTGTCGTTGGTTGTCAGTGAAAAATCATCATCTTGTCCGTGATCGAAGAATTGAGAAAGATGCAAATAAAATAAATAATAAAGATTTCCGGGTCCGAGTGAGCATCGAACCCAGGCCGTCTGCGTGGCAAGCAGGTGTCCTACCACAGAGCCACAATATTTATTTTTTTTCTTTAGTGTATGGAAATAATGCCATCAAATCTTGCCATATATTCCACTACAATTCATCGTTTCAGAGATACGCTCACATGTCCACATGCCCAGAAAACACACACTTCACACAGTCCAGCAGAATCTGCAAAAGCCCGGTAAGAAAACACAAGCGCCCAGAAGTCCAAGCCACTCCGGAACAGGGGTCAAAAGTCTCACCACAATATTTGTTGAAAGTGCTTCGAAAAAAAAAAACGCTATATGAATGTCATGTAGTGGAAGGACTCTCCTTAACGCATCATATATTACGTGGCAGAAGCGTAGAATCACGCCAGGCGTCAAAAGATGTGAATTCAGCAACGAGTGAGTGTTTTAAAGGCCGACCCATTACAAAGGCCTCAGTCATATTTAATCACCATCAGCAGCAGAAGCATCAACAAAGTGAACAGCTTCGTAGGTTCCCGTGTTGCCCTACGGACGCGTAGTGGGCGCTTCGCTGAGAGAAATGTTTTAATGAAGAGCTTGAGATGTTTGTCTATTCGCAAAAGTAATAATTATGATGTAGTGGGCACTTAACAGCTGTGCTTGCAATAGACATTCAGTGATATTTTGAAACGGTCAATTTTACGCGCACAGTCATTCGTTTCCTAACGGCATGGTTGTGGCATGCACCCAGAACCGAAGCAGGCTAGCAGTTCAGAAGGCGATGCGCACGAGTCCCGATTACGCTATCGCGATCTGCTCTTGAAGGCGTAGCTGAAGCGTCATCCAATTTTTAAATTAACAATATCAGTAGAAAAAGTTTATGCTATTCCCCTGTATGCGAAGACGAGAAAAAAAGATATCACTTCTGGATAGACCAATTCAGCAAGCTAAGTACTGCAATTCCTTGGAGTCGCACTAGACTCGAAGACGAATTGGTGACGTGCGGTAGAAAAGACGATATGAGCCCTCTCATCGCGTGCAAACACCTTTCGAAGGATGGCAGGAAAAAGCTGGGGAAGCTATCCATCATCAATGACAGTGTTACACCCGGCAATAATTGTCAGCCACGTGCTCTTGCAATTGTGTCTGATCTCTCCATGTGAGTCTCAGTACGAAAGGCTCGAAACACTTCATCGTCGAGGCCTAAGATTTGCTCTGTGAGTGCAAATGTCAGCGGCGAGAGTAAAAATACTTCATGAATCTCCGCTTTCACCTCTACGTCTTGTCGCATCTCAACGACTGCTGACGCAGCTTTGCCGACTTGGTGAATCGAGCCCAGGACAAGAATTCCTCATTCGCCGTCGGCGACGTACGGAATCGCGAGCTTTCGTGGCCCTCAACACCCTTTGTCATATTGGCCTGGATTTTCCAAATGCATACAACTTCGAGAAGACCCACATTGGTCACATGAAAATATAGACTGCCGGCTGACAATTTCTCGGATGCAGAGCAGGCGCTGAACACCCATAGAAGAAGCATGTTCTCTGGTACTTGAATATATTGAGTAAAAAGTACGCCGGCCCTCTGAAAGTTTTCACCGACGGGTTGGTTGACATCGAGCTCGTAGCAAGCGCTGCAGCGTTCATGATCCAGTCTCTTAAGGTGTTCCGGGCTGCGTAGCTATACCACGTCGTTTCCTCGACAGCATGTGAAAGCGTGGCAATTCAGGCAGACCTTAGTAAAGCCTTGTAGGGAGCAACAAGCCGTGTGACTTTCGGTCAGTAAGCTCGCTCTGCAACTCTTGAAGCATTGGTTGGTCTTGGAGAAATGCACTTGTTGATCGTTGCATATTCTTGAAGCCTGCATAGCTTTGTACTTAACATAAAGTTTAAATGGATTCCGTCGCATGTAGGCATAGCGGGTAATTAGGCGGCTGACTGACTTACCCGGAATGCTTTGGAACTTAGGCCAATGAAGAAGGATCCAAAAAGAACATCAATGGATTTTAAGAGAAGCTGTCAACAGGCATTTCCATTCCTTATGGTTGACACCTCACCAGCCATGTGCGACAAGAGAGCTCACCAGGTCAGAGGCCTCCCCGTTATATCGCATTCGCACGGGGTCAGTGCGTACACCAGCATGGCTCTACAAGATCTGCCTTTCCACGACGCCATTGTTCCTGGCTTGCAAGACACGCAGTGATATCTAGAGACCGGATTTTAGACAAATGCCTATTTTGTTCCTTGCGTTCCTATCGTGCCATTTCGATATATGAGCATGAATTAGAGGTTAAGGAGAGCTTTTATAGTGTTTTTATAGTGCCTATAAATGCCTATTTTGGGCGTTTGTGCCTAAATGCCTATGAGTGCCTATAAATGCCTATTTTCAAAATCGGCGCCTATATGAACACTATTTAGCCTCAAATTTTTCTTTCGAGTACAGTTGGAGACTATTATTCATGTTACCGGGCAAAATTGAGCGTTCGGAAATCTAAAAGGTGCAACCTAGTTCTCTAGTTCAACAAACTTCGGGAAAGCAATCGCTAGCAGCAGAGAAACGGGACGCGCCGGCCAGCTTACGCCACCGCACTTACACGGCGCGAGTGGTTGGAGGAGGGGGGAGGAGGAGAGGAAAAGACGCTATTTCTGCAACCCTAAATGGGAGCACGTCCCAGCCTATACAGTGGAATGGGGGAGAGGAAAGTAAAGGTGGAAAGAGGAGAGGGGAAGAAGAGGAGAGTGGCGTCCATGACCGATGACGCGGCGGGACGAGGCGGGCGGCTTTTACAGCCGGTTTTCCAGTTCAGTGTTCCCAAAGAATTTAAAAGAGTAGTGACACGATTTTGGAAGATCGCAAAAGGGACCTATTTCGTTTCCTTGGTATGCAGTGTTAACGCTCTCCACACAGCGGAGCCTGGCAAAACGTATAAAATATTTTACTTTGATGTTTTCGTCGCTGAGCATCTGCACGCCAGCCCCACTGCGATGGACATTATCCCGAGGAGTCAAGACAGTTCCTGAATTTGCGAGCTCTGCGTCCTGCGTGCAGCCTAAATTGCAGAAATCGCTCTCAGGGTCAGTGGACGACAATTCTATCATCGTTGTTTACGTGCACCACAACCAGATGACAGATTTGCTGTTAGTACGTCGCCAGTCACTGTCTTCCCGTGACGTCACGCTGCTCTGAAACGTCACTGAGAAGCCACCCCCTCGATACCGAAACCGAAATCACTGTTTTATGGTAGCGTTATTAAAAATATATGCAATGCACTACGACACTCTTTATAATTTTCTCGAAACCAGGAGTTTTATTTAAAACAACAATCCGAAATTTTTTAAAATTCGTATCAGTACTCCTTTAAGCACGTCCTTGAAGACCTGGATGCGTGTGAGTGTGTAGGGGGGGGGCAAGGAACGAGAGGTGTGTCTGCGTGCAGCCGCAGGAAGATGGAGAACGAATGCGAAACGATGGAGTGCCGTCAGGGGAAAGTAGAGTGGTAGGTCAAAAAAAAAAATCAGATGTCCACATGGCTTTTGTTTTGTTTGTAATTTACTTCTTAAAGGGCGCATCACCAGGTCACAGGAGAAATTTTAGTTAGACAGTGGAAGTTGTTGCGTGTCCAATGAAGAGCTTTGTACCACAAGAATTTTTTAATTGGTTCATTGCGAACCGCGAAAGCATGATGCGAGGAGGTCAGCTTGAAACCTTTGTCACTCGCCCCGTGTAGAGACTTCGCAAGCCAAATTCCTTCCCCTGCCCTCTTCGGTATCGGAGCAACTCGGCGCCAAAAAATCGCACAACGCAGACGCATCAACACGTCATGTGCACACAAGGTCACATTCGCATGGCATGCCCAGGCCAGGTCGTGCACGCAGGTGGTGTTGTGTAGTTTCGGTGTTCCTTGTAGTGTAGTGCCTGTTTCTGTGGGATGAATCTCTCTATGCGCGCACATTTGGAGAGGCCAGCATAGATCATGTATTCTTGCCACGATACACAGCGTCGCACTGCTGGAACTGCTCTGAGGGACGATGCACCAAAAAAGACGCCAAGCGTTGTCAGGGCTGGCGCGGCACGACGCGAGAACGGCGAGCACACGAACGCAAACGAAATGAATGCAACTTAGTCTCGCATCTCACTTGATTCGCAGTGGGGGAAAAAAAACGAAAAAAAACGCGCACAGATTTCGCTTGTATGTTTTAATATTTGTATCAACTTTCATTCCATTCAAGCCACAGATTGCAGAAGTTACACGTCGCCTCGAATAATTCTCGCAGTGTCACGTGCTATTGTGACGTACGCAGGACCATTCCTTGTATGTCACCTCCATCATGTTGGGGCGCGCGCCCATGAGATGAAGGGCAAGCGGCGTTCAGTCTGACATTTCAGCTCTTTCCGGGGGCGCGTAGCGTTGTGAATCTTGGCAGGCGTGATCGTGAGCGCCCAGTGCATGCATGCATTACACCCGTTAGCTCGAAATGCTCAAACCTGGTGAGGGGGCCCTTTAAGGTGTTCACAGACAGAGGAGAAATCGACCCTGCGCAATTAGACCCGGTTAATAAGAGGCTGAAAGACCCTTCTGGCCTTTTATCGGTCTGGCTATCTGCTCCTGTGCTGCCCTTCTCAGCCATGGCGAAAAGAAAGAGACACAGGAGCGTGTTTATTCGACGGTGCTGGAATAATAGGAGAGACCATGTTCTGCAAACCGTGCGGGAAAAAGGACAAGTGCATGGCTATGCTAAACCATTCCCGCTTTTGTGCCATCATAAACTATAACATTTTTTTTTGCTTTCCTGTCGTAGACACAGGTCGCGCTCGTCTTTGTTCGAAAATTTGAATTTTTTGTAAAAGTTTATTGTGCCTATATTTACGATTTTGGGGGCCTAAAACTGTGTTTTGCCTGCCTATTTTTGGCGCCTCCTAAAAACCCGATTTTTTAGTGCCTAAAAATCCGGCCTCTAGTGATATCGAACACAATTTGCTTAAGTGCAGTGAACTTAAGAAAGATCGTCAATGTTTTCTTGAAGCACTTCAACGTTTAGGCTCGCCACATGGCAGTGTAACGGATATCATGTTTCCGCGTGGTCACTGGACATTAAAGGGCCCCTGACACCAAATTTGGAAACTCGAGGTGCTTGGATCGTTTGAGACTCTTGCATGCGGGGGCACTTCTCATCGATTATTAGGGGCGAGCGTTGCCTATAAGATATTTTAATTTGGTTTTTAAAGTAAAGGTGATTGCTCATCCGAGTATTCTGGTAAAATCGACATTTTCTGTGGTTTTACGTAGACAGAGGCTCCCCTCGTGACGTTGCAGAGGTCAAGCAAGTATTGTCGGCATCGGAAAACATTTTCGGGGTGCGCACAATACCCCGACTGGCACCCGGCGAGGACTATTGTTCGTCACCCCTCTCGCTCTGTTGTCGGGCTGCTCTCAAGGTGGTTTTGGCTGCTTGCGCCAGGAATGCTTTTCTTTTTCCTGAGGGGGGGACACGCCCAACGCACCCACATCGTTTTATTCTTCACCGCCCTCGGGTCATCCTATTTGGAAACGGCACGTTCAGCGTCACCGAAGCTTGAGCGCATGTAGTCTCAGGCGCTTCCCCGCTGTGGGGCGCTAGTTTCTTATGTTATTTAGGCGGGCGTTTCGAACTGAAGCAAAATCGTCCTGAATCAACGACGCTAGCATTAATTATACGATGCGTTAGAGCATTTACGATTCAATTTCGGCATTACCAGACGCAAAGCTACAAATTACTGTAAAAAAGTCGCAAACAAAACTTTTGCTGTCAGGGGTCCTTTAAGGAAGAAGGCGTCGCTGTTACTTTTGAAGTTTTTAAATGTTGCAGACATCGCATGTGACTGGTGATGAATGACACTTATGTTGAAGCGTGGTGTGGTGATAAGGGGTTCCGGCACAACGCTGTATGCGGGATAGTTTATAGGTCACCGGCAGTGCATTGTTGCGTCTCGCTGCGCACGACATTTTGGTAGCCTGTCCCCGCTCGCCTTTAAAAAAGACATCAGTTGGATATAATCTAAAAGGGAAAAAAAAACCCGCTGGAGCAATTGGCTGCAAAACTCGCAAGGCAAGATCCGCCGGCCACACGGAACATCCTGATGATGATCCTCCTCACTAAGGGGAACATGAAGCTCGGGCTGCTCTCATCGTTAATTGATGTACATAAGCCCACTTTTACAAGTACACTCTCACACTCAGTAACGAAATACATAATATACCTCATCTCCTACATCAAGTATCGCGCTTTCAATGATATACGTATTCCGGTGATAAAACGTAGCAAAGTGGTAATAGCACTAAGTAATGTCCGTGCCTACAGAGCACACACACGATGATTGTCGCGGACACTCCCATATATTAATGCATCGTGGATGCTCATGTGCACGCATCGGGAATGCCAAAATGCACCGACGGAAAGACTGAGTTTTTGTCCATTGTAATTAACTTGGTTTTATGTCATAACTACGACAGTGCTGATAAAAACAATACAATTTCCCTGTGCATTCTATGGCCTAATTGTCTGTTGGATTCATTTGGTTTAGTTTAACCATAAAATGTGTCCTTCAAAAATATTCCTGTTCTTTCTTTCAGTAGTACTCCAGGTGATTTGAACATGCTAGTTGGATCTATTTATTTGTATATTTCCATACGTAATTTTATTTAAAACGCGTAGTAGTGCATTTACATTCTTTTTTTCGAGGAATACAATTTTCTACAAGGAGGAACATGAGTTTGAGATTGGCTGCGGAATGCTGCCGGTTAACACAGCACTCCTTAAGTGCCGATTAAATCACGAAAAATTGGTCGAAAATCGCAACTTTTTTATGACGTGAAATGCTTCAATAACTTTATGGAAACATAAAAATATGTTCGAAAACATTTTCTGGCAGAAAATAATGTTTATTCATCCTTCTTTCCCCGTCACGTAATACATAATACATGGGGCACTTCAGGTGTACTCTAAAATCAATTTCGAACACAACAAAATTATCAAACGCAACACCAACATCTTTATCACTCGCATTTTTATTATCTAAAGGAGAAAAAGTTCCCGCGCAAGAACGCTGCACGGATGTGGCCATGTTCGTTTATATGGCGCGGAAAACGCAAGGCGGACATTTCGCCGTTTACTGTGCAGACACTCGTTCAATAAAGCGGCATTCACGGAACCCGTGTGGCCATCTATGTTTTGAATATAAAAACACCATTTCATGACCTCTTGAAACCTTGCTGAAGCGCCACGCCGAGCACAGTTCATCCTAAGAAAAATGTGACGGCAGCTTATGACGAGCTCTGGTCGTCATAAGCGCTTAAGAGGCTAATTCGTCCAGTTCGTATTCGTATACTGTGAGCAACACTATCGCACAACAAAAAGAATCTAGGGACTACCCTTGCATTTTCACACAAGTGCACAGAGTTTTACATAAATGAGTCCGTACTTTTTATTGCAACTCCTCCGCCTGTATTTATATTTACGCTGTTTTCTATTTTTTATCATCCTATTGATGAAACGATGTGCATATTCTTGCAAGGCCCAGGTGTCGGGTTCCTATATACATCGAAGGTGGAGGTTCCGATACAATTCACACTTGCAAAGCTCCTCGGTCAAGTGTTCTCTGCCCGACGCGACCTAAATGTTTTTAGGCGCTCCCGATGGTGTATACTTTGATGGTCAAGTGTTCGATGCTCTACATGTTAGAAAAGATTGGTGTCTCACTTCCTATATGATTCAGGGGTCACTGGCTAGATACCCCTACACACTTTAAAGGTTACAGGCTCGAGATCGCAGAATTAGGATATTGAGTCGGAGGTAGCTTGCAAATTCGCAAGGCTCGGGAGTTCGAATTCTTCTGTATTTTCGAGGCCGACGAATAGATTCTGTTCCTATAACAGAGAGTTTCATTCCATGATGTCAGTGCTTTGTTCTTCCAGTGATGTTTGCGTTTTAGATGCGAAGCATTTTAAGCTCGGGGCTTTGTCCGTCCCGCGTCCCGTGTCCCGCGTCCCGCGTCCGGCCACGTTCATGAAGTAGGAAAGCACCCATTCTGCGAACCAGAACACTGTAGTAATATGAAGGCCATCAACCACTACTACAGTCATCAGAGTCATGGCCGAGAGCACAGAGAGGCTGCTCAGCAATGGCTAGGCAGGTGGTGTCTGTCGCCAAGGGTGACCTCATTCCTTGATCTTGCTTAATGTGTTTGGAGGGGGCTTAGTCCGTCCCTCCTTCCCGCGTCCTACACCGCCACAGCGCATGAGCGTCCCCCCTCTCTCTCCTCCTACGCTCACCCCCTTTCTCTTCTCTAGGAATCCTCTACTTCATGGAGCGGCCCCCGCGTCCCACAACCCCCACAGCGCATGCGCGTCCCCCTCCCCCTATCCTCTCCTACGCTCACTCCTCCTCTAGAAGTCATCTACTCTACGAAGCGGCGCCCGCGTCCCACATCCCCACAGCGTATGCGCGTCTTCTCCCTCTAAAAATCCTCTACTCTACGGAGCGGCTCCGGCGTTCCACATCCCCACAGCGCATGCGCGTCCTCTCCCCCCTCTCTCTCCTCTCCCACGGTCCCCCCGTCCTCTCCTTTAGGAATCCTCTATGGAGCGGCGCGCACGACAGGTGGTGTGACAGCTGCATACTCCGCTGGGGGGCGCCACGGTAGTTCCGCGGTATGAAAATGGCGGAGCGTGCGCGCCTCATTCTCTCCTGTGCAGCGCCGCGATGAGCGCCCGGACCGCTGCCGTGAAATGAGAGCGGCGACGTTCCTCCCGCTCATGTTAATTATCTCCCCGCTACTTCGCATCCACACATGGTTCCCTTTAGGAGGGAGATGGGGGAATTTTTTGTGTATTTGTAGTTATTGTCGAGGTGTTCATATTACATTACATAACATTAGAGGTTGACCTGCAGTGTGAAACAGCAAATATTTCTTGTCAGTCTAAATGTAGCCCTTTTTGTATGCCTTGTGTATGTGGGCTTGGTCGCTTTTCAGGTGAATTGATTTTCACTTTTTGCCTGAGCATTCCCGCAATATGATGATGCAAAAAAATTTCAACTTCAACTCACCAGGCAGAATATTAGTCCGACACGCATGGCAAGTCATCGATTGTAACAAATACGGCTAATGGTTTCGAGAGGCCCCCTCAGCAGTCTATGCATACCTATGGAAATCTCGTTACGCCAGAAACAAAAAGGGGGGCGGAAAGACTTTCTCACGATGTAGCGTAGGAATGCTCCACAACAATACTCCCCTCTTACTTTACAGTAGCAAATTCTAGAGAGAGTGAATTCATATCATTGGACCATTTTAATATTCACGATATGAGCGCCACCACATTACAGTCTTGGTTGTCAGAGGCATCTACTGCTGACACTTAGCCACGGTGCAACGGATGAGAGAGCCAGTCATAAACGAGGCTACCAAGGCAACCAAAGGAAGTGCTTAGCGCTCCACAGCGAGTATTGTACACAGAGGTCAATATTATTCGAGAGAGCACTCCAGGTTCCCGGTTTTGTAAAACGTTTCCTGATTGTTGTTTTTTTTTTCCAGACTGCGATAGGAATCACACTTGCACATACCCTGACGGTAAGTGACTAATATATTTAGTAAAATTATTTTATTTCTTGGTTTAAAAAAGTCAAAGTTTCGCCGCAAAGGCGAAGTGATGAATGCGACAGTAGCAACTTGACATTTCTCGCGAAGAACGGCAAGCAGATCGAAACTTGGAGCGTGCTGCTCAAGCGCAAAGGAAGCACGAAACATAAGCACAGATGTACACAGGACGAGCGCGAACTAACAAGTGTCACATTTGTTACTTCACTGTGTTTGAACAGCGCACTTCTTTCGCAAACGGGGCCTCTGCAGCGAGCGAAGTAACATTTGTGCGCTCTGTGGGATCTAAACTCAATCTTTCCGCCGAAAGCACACGACGTAAAACTACCCCCATCCCCCCCCACCCCAAGATAAGCGCACAAGCGCACCCGGGCAAAGGCGACTACGCCCTGCAGGCCAAAGCCCAAGTTGGGGTGCCAACGCATCGCGACGAGTCGGGCGCTGAGCGCGCACTTTGCGCCATCTCGCTGGTTTGCTGGTAAGGCAGAGAACACGCTGATATTCCCCCGAGATCAGCGTACCGCCAGCGGTGAATGGTGTATATAAATAGTTCGCCGTTAGTATGCTGACGGACGTGCGCTTGTATGGCCTAGCGGTTAGCGCCGCGCGCGACGGAGATCGCCAGTTCGATTCCGCGCGTCGGAAAATATTTTCTGAATTATTTCTTCGTGGCTTTTATATATATATATATATATATATATATATATATATATATATATATATATATATACGGGGGGCATGACGGCGACGCCGACGGCAAGAAGCAGCCGAGAGTGTCCATATGATTGCTATCGCAATAAAAAAACAGCGACAGCGTACGGATGAGCAAATTCTAGAGACTTTTGCAGTTATAACACATTAAAAGGCGGTCATACACAAACATGGAGTCGAGTTTAACAAGAGGTCAGCTTCTGCAACCGTACACTGAATTGAAGAAATCCGTAAAAGAATGGGCACATTTTGCTTGGCTATATTGTAACGGTATTCAATACAATGACCAACGCTGATCAAGATAGCTGTTGTGGCAACATGTGGTAGAGACAAAAATTCGCGTCGTGATTAATGTAGCTGTAACGAAGTCACATGCAGGTAATAATGCTTGCTATTTAATTGCAAGAATAAAGTAAAAACACAGCCCACTCCTTTCACTTCCGAAAATTTTCTAAGTGCAGTCATAGCATATAATACCATTGCTTTTAGAAGAAGACGTCAAAATTAAAGTAGTGATGTTCACGGAGACAATCCTATCAGTTTCCGTTGCTTTCCAATAACAGAAGAGACATACGCAATATATTGTTGAACATTGATCCAGTTACGTGGTGCACCCAGATAGATTTCAAAACTTCGGCACTCCGTAATAATGTTTTGAACGGTCGAAGAGCCTTTGAACACAAGGAGGTTAAAGGCATCGACTGCGATGGCCTTGAGCACGTGCGCTACCTTGTCGGCTCCGGCCATAGTGGTGTCAACTTTACGGCAAAGGGTCAAGACATCTTGAATATACGTGAGGTAAGACTCTGTGGATGTCTGAACACGCGTACAAAGTTCTTTCTTAGCGGCCCGCTTGCAGCAGGCAGGCTGACCAAACAACTCGCGTAACTTGGTCTTACATACGTTGCAGCTGGTGAGCTCTTCCACGTTTTTGTTGAACCACGACTTAGCCGTTCCTTTCAAATAAAAGTTAAGGTTTGCCAGCATCAAGGTTGGGTCCCACCTGTGATTTTTCACTCAAGAACTCGTAGAGTTGAAGCCACTCATCTACGTCCTCGCCGTCAGTTCCCGAAAAGTTGCCAGGATCACGGGGTGGAGTGACCACAATGGCCACAGGTGAGGTGGGCGCTGTTGGTGCGTTGGGCGCGGATATCGACGCAGCATCCCTGCTGGTAGACGTGTTGGAAGCGGCGACTTGGCGTCCGCTGCCAAGCTCCGTCGTGCGTTGCTACCCCGCACCTTCCACCAAATTGTTACGTGAAGGCAAACAGGAACAAAAAGCGTATTTACAAAATATTTACACTACGCCCAAGCGTAAGCCAAGATGATGGAGAGAGAGCGCCCCACATCTAAAATCACGTCGTCTTCCTTGACGTCTCTCTTGCTTCTTCAGCTTGAAATAGTGTTATTACAACATGTAAGTTGGTCCTTGTCGTATATTTCTACGTTAACATCACGAAGTGCCGCAAGGTTCAGCTGGCGTGGAGGGCCCTTGGTTACGGTGCACGAATGCTGGCCCCTAAGCCTGAGATGTCGCGCTTTGATGCTGCCCAAATACTAGAGGCCCGTGTACTGTGCGATTTCTGTGCACGTTAAAGAATCCCTGGTGTAATTTACCCGAAGCCCTGCGCTATGGCATCTCTCAGGGTCTGAGTTGCTTTGGGACCTCAAACTCCATAAACCTAAGCTAACAAGCTTGAATTTCTAGCAAACAGAGCTTGCGTTAACATTAAAACATTTAGAAGAGTAGAAGGTTAGGCTAGTTGGTGATGCAAGGTTCGTGAAGGGAAAAACAATGAACGTGGCAGGAAGATGAGACAGACAGGACGAGCGTTACTAAAAACTGTGAGCATTTATTAGAAATATCGCCGCGGCTAGACAATATGAGCATCAGCGCAAGAGCCTCGGTGACTAGCATCGAGAAACAGAGCTAGGCGTGAGAAACCCCCGTGACAAATAACACGTGGCAAATGTATGTACGAAAAAGCCGATGGACATGGGAAATGCAGTGAACTGCGTACAGTAGGTACGCCGTTCACTACGTAAAATTGGAAAAGCAGATAAACTAAAATTAAACTGAAAAAAAACTAAAACATAAAAAAAAACGTCAGAACAGAACTAAATAAAAAACAGCTTAAATGTGGCTACTCATGACGTACTTGCTTGTTTGAAAAACCAACCGAAGCACGATTAACGTACAGGTCGGGTCCACAGCTTCCAATGAAAACGGTTTGTAAAGGCTCTCATTAGAATTCGGTGCTTCCATGGCCTTCCACATCCGTAGTCATCAGTATCTCGTCTTCATGCGCATATTGTCCAGCTTCGGGGATGCTTTGCAATAAATTTTCGCTATTATTAGCACGTCGGGTCCACAGTTTCCAATGAAAACGGTTTGTAAAATATCTCGTTCTAATTTGGTGCTTCCATGGCCTTCCCACATCCGTAGTCATCAGTATCTCGTCTTCATGCGCATATTGTCCAGCTTCGGGGATGCTTTCCAATAAATTTTCCCTATTAATAGCACGTCGGGTCCACAGCTTCCAATGAAAACGGTTTGTAAAATCTCTCGTTCTAATTTCGTGCTTCTATGGCCTTCCACATCCGTAGTCATCAGTACCTCGTCTTCATGCGCATATTGTCCAGCTTCGGGGATGCTTTCCAATAAATTTTCCCTATTATTAGCACGTCGGGTCCACAGTTTTCAATGAAAACGGTTTGTCAAATCTCTCGTTCTAATTTGGTGCTTCCATGGCCTTCCACATTCGTAGTCATCAATATCTCGTCTTCATGCGCATATTGTCCAGCTTCGGGGATGCTTTGCAATAAATTTTCCCTATTATTAGCACGTCGGGTCCACAGTTTCCAATGAAAACGGTTTGTAAAATCTCTCGTTCTAATTTCGTGCTTCTGTGGCCTTCCACATCCGTAGTCATCAGTATCTCGTCTTCATGCGCATATTGTCCAGCTTCGGGGATGCTTTCCAATAAATTTTCCCTATTATTAGCACGTCGGGTCCACAGCTTCCAATGAAAACGGTTTGTAAAATATCTCGTTCTAATTTGGTGCTTCCATGGCCTTCCACATCCGTAGTCATCAGTATCTCGTCTTCATGCGCATATTTTCCAGCTTCGGGGATGCTTTCCAATAAATTTTCCCTATTATTAGCACGTCGGGTCCACAGCTTCCAATGAAAACGGTTTGTAAAATCTCTCGTTCTAATTTCATGCTTCCATGGCCTTCCACATCCGTAGTCATCAGTATATCTCGTCTTCATGCGCATATTGTCCAGCTTCGGGGATGCTTTCCAATAAATGTTCCCTATTATTAGCACGTCGGGTCCACAGCTTCCAATGAAAATGGTTTGTAAAATCTCTCGTTCTAATTTCGTGCTTCTATGGCCTTCCACATCCGTAGTCATCAGTAGAGGCCGGATCTTTAGGCACTAAAAATCGTGTTTTAGGCGCCAAAAATAGGCAGGAAAAACGCAGTTTTAGGCCCCCAAAATCGTAAATATAGGCACAATAAATTTTTACAAAAACTCAAATTTTCGAATAAGGACGTGCGCGACCTGGTCTACGACAGGAAAGCAAACAAATGTTATATTTTATGATTGCACAAAAGCGTTAATGATTTAACATAGCCATGCAATGGTCCCTTTTCGGGCACGGTTTCCAGAACACGGTCTCTCCTTTTATTGTCCAGAATGGTAAGTTAAGTGTCCACCATCGAATAAACACGCTCCTGGGTCTGCTTCTTTTCGGCATGGCTGGGAAGGGCAGCAAAGGATTCAAGAGCCAGACCGCTAAAAGGCCAGACGGGTCTGTTAGCCTCGTATTGGCCGGGTCTAATAGCGTAAGGTCAATTTGTCATCTTTGTGTGAACACCATAAAGGGCCCCTTACCAGGTTTGAGCGTTTTGAGCTAGAAGTGTAATGCATGCACTACGCTAGCGATCACGTCTGCCATGATTTGCAACGCTACGCTCCCCGGAAGGAGGTGAAATATCAGACTGAATGCCTCGTGCCCTTTATCTCACCGGCGCGCGCACCAATGTGGGGGAGGTGAAGTTCAACAATGAATGGTCCTGTGTATGTCACAGTAGTACATGACACTGCTAGAATTATTCGAGACTACATGTGCGATTTGTGCAATATGTTGTTTGAACAGAAGAATGAAAGTTAATAGAAATATTAAAACATACAAACGGAATGTGTGCGCGTTTTTCTTTAGCTTTTTCTTCGAATCGAGAGCGATGCGAGACTTAGCTGCCTATATTTCTTTTGTGTTCGTGTTTTCGCCGTTGCCGCGTCGTGCAGGCGCCAGCCCTGACAACGCTTAGCATGTTTTTGGTGCATCGTCCCTTACAGCAGTTCCAGCTGTATGACGCGCTGTGTCGTGGTAAGGATACAGGATCCATGCCAGCCTCTTCAAACGCATAGACGGATCCATCCCACAGAAACAGGCAGTACACTATATAGAGCGAAAGCCGAAACGATACAACACCGCTTGTGCGCACGACCTGGCTTGGGCATGTCATGTGCACATAGTGTAATCTTGCGTGCGCATGGCGTGTTGATGCGTCAACGTCGTGTCATCTTCCGGCTCCGAGTTTCTCTGATACCGAAGAGGGCAGGGAAGGAATTTGGCTTGCGAGTGGCAAAGGTTTCAAGCTCACCTACCGGCATCATGCTTTCGCGGCTCGTAATGAACCAATTGAATAGTTCTTGTGGTGCAAAGCTCTTCATTGGGCACGCGAACACTTCCAGTATCTGACTAAAATTTCTCATGTGACCTGGTCAAGCGCCCTTTAGAGTAAATTGCAAACGAAACAAAAGCCATGCGCACATCTGATTTTTTTTTACCTACTTTCTACTTTCCCCTGACGGCACTCCATGGTTTCGCATTCGCTCTGCATATTCCTGCTGCTGCGCGCAGGCACCTCCTGTCTTCTGCCCCCCACCACGCCCAAGTCTTCAAGGAGGTGCTTCAATTCCATGGGAACACTGAACTGGAAAACCGGCGGTAAAAGCCGCCCGCCACATCCTCGGCCATAGATCCCAATCTCCTCTTCTTCCCCTCTCCTCTTCCCGCCTTTATTTTCCTCTCCCCATTCCTCTGTACACGCTGGGACGTGCTCCCATTTAGGGTTGCAGAAATAGCGTCTTTTCCTCTTCCCTGCTCCAACCGTTCGCGCCATGTCAGTGCGGTGGGTAAGGTGGCCGGCGCGTCCCATTTCACTGCTGCTATCGGTTGCTTCCCGGATGTTTGTTGAACTAGGGAACCCCCATCAAGTTCCTAAACGTCAATTTTGCCCGGTAACATGAATTGCGGTCTCAAACTGTACTCGAAAGCAAAATTTGAGGCTAAATAGCGTCCATATAGGCACCAATTTTGAAAATAGGCATTTATGGGCACTTATAGACATTTAGGCACAAACCCCCCAAAATAGGCATTTATAGGCACTATAAAAATACTATAAAAGCCCTCCTTTACCCCTAATTCATGCTCATATATCAAAGTGGCGCGATAGGAACGCAAGGAAAAAAATAGGCATTTGCCTATAATCCGGTCTCTAGTCATCAGTATCTCGTCTTCATGCGCATATTGTCCAGCTTCGAGGGGATGCTTTCCAATAAATTTTCCCTATTATTAGCACGTCGGGTCCACAGTTTCCAATGAAAACGGTTCGTAAAATCTCTCGTTCTAATCTGGTGCTTCCATGGCCTTCCATATCCGTAGTCATAAGCATCTCGTGTTCAGGCGGATATTCTCCAGCTTCGGGGATGCTTTCCAACCCTTTACTGCGGGTGTCGTGAATTCGCGACATACCGAAAAACTCCGTGCCAACAAGCCACGAAACGCGTGCCGCCTTTAATGCCGGCTGTGAAGTACTCACGGGGGAATGTAGCTTTCAGAATGAAAAAATCTTGCGCCGTCTTGAGTAAGGTATTCTATGCTAGAACCAATTGTTTTGTAGCTCATGGCGGAGAGCGCGAATCACGTGCGACAGCGCTCACTTCTTCGTTCTTTCTCGCCTGAGTTACGCAAGTTCAATGTCGAACAATTTTGTTAATTTGGTGTGTACACACCCAGGAGGTGGCACACAACATGTTACATAGTTTTGAAGTCAATTCTTTGTTGCGAGATCCTTGTTTCTG
>JALIZH010031193.1:0-13849 GCA_030522465.1 Rhipicephalus appendiculatus | reverse complement strand
TATGCTTTGTTGGTAAGACATACAGAAAGTTTCAAAAGAGTAGATTTTGTTTTAAGGGAGAAAAAAAAATTTTCCAACTGAACAATTACAAGGTAGTAGGAAGTATGCCTTTGCCTCGCCTTCACTGCATAGCACGTCAGCGCAAGATTCCAGCGGGGGGATTTTTTCGGCAGCGAATAATGCAAGTCATACAACAGCTGGACACTTGTTTTGGTAATACTGCTGTATAGAACGTCAAAAAGGGCAATAGTGCTACTTTTATGGAACCGTATCTTCCCCCTTGGACTATCAAAGGGCAGGTTATATTCAACCGCTTCATAGTCCCAAGGGGCAGAATTATAATGTAGTCGATGGCCTGCAACAGTAATGTGGCGTTGTGTTCGGCTTCTGATAAGCCAATACATATGGTCTTAATAATATTTAACGACATAATTACAGTATAGTTTGCCTAAGTTGTTTTTTATGATGTTTCAGGTATATGCCGATGCGTGATCGCTAACCACTGCTTTGCATGAAGAAATTATGTATCCTAGGTGTACACGTTGGAGGTGGTTCGATATCGTGCTTATAAATGACACTTAATGCGCCATTCCAGGTTGCGATTTAAAATTTTCATCCACCTTTTAGTTAATGGTCCTAGGGTGCTGAAAATGTTAAAAGTCCGTCACCATGATTACCGCACGGGCTTTTAATTAAAACATTTTCAGCACCTTCGGACGATTAAGAAATAGGGGGATGAAAATGTTCAAATTCCCTCCGGAAATGGGGACTGAAGTGTCATTTATGGGGCACAATATTGAATCATCTTTAACGCGTACGCCGCAGATACATCATTTCATCATGAAAGAGGTGGTAAATAATCACACATCGGCCTATACCTGAAACATCATAAAAACACCTTAAGTAAACTATACCTTAATTATGTCTTTAAATATTATTAAGACCACATACATTAATTATCAGTAGCCAGACGCAACGCCCTAATACTCTCTCGCAGGCCATTGACTACATTATAATGGTGACCCTTGGCACCATCGAGCAGTTGTATAGCACCTGCCCTTTGAATGTCCAAAAGGGGGAAGATACCGTTTCGTAATTTGAGCACTATAGCCCTTTTTTTGACGTTCTATACAACAGTATTACTGAAACAACTGACAAACAGTTGTATGACATGCATTATTCGCTGCCGAGAAGCCCCCGCTGAAATCGTGCGCTGACGTGCTATGCAGTGAAGGCGAGGCAAAGGCAAACTTCCCAGTTGGAAAATGTTTTTATTTCTTAAAACAAAAACTACTCTTTTGAAACTTTCTGTATATCTTACCAACAAAGCATACTATGCAACAATATAAAAGCCATATTTTTACTTGGACCGCTACATTGAGAAAATGAAGCCGCAATATGAGTCCAATTGCTATTTTTTTCCAACTTTGTCACAATATTGTGGCAACGTCTTTGCTTCATACGCTCCCGAAGTATTTTCATCATTTAATATAGGAACCAACAAAACACATAATGTGAATATATTAATCGCGAAAAAATTTATGTTTTTTATAAAATACGCTAAACATGCAGCATATTGCAATTTTTCGGCAATGCCAAAAATAAAGTTCAGACAAAAATGAATAAACTGTCATATTCATGAAAGATCAGCGCTTTAAGATTATGTAAAAAATTGTTTCGTAGTAATTGCTCAGACCAGCAATATTATATAAATTATTTAGAGCGACACGGTCTCACTTAGGTGCCCAAAGTTGGAAGCACCCTCTAGGCAAAACAAACTTTTTTTGCGAAAAATAACACCTCAATAACTACTTTTCACATTCACATATACCTGCACGATTTTTTTCAGCATGGTCGGAGATGGTCGAAAATTGACCTGGTACACTTGATATGGAATGACCCATATATGTGTGTGTGTGTGTGTGTGTGTGTGTGTGTGTGTGTGTGTGTGTGTGTGTGTGCGTGTGTGCGTGTGTGTGTGTGTGTGTGTACACCATTTTGCTTCCTTCCCTTCAAATAGGGGCAAATGAAGCTTATAAATGAGTAAACATTTATATGTGAACACGAGAAAAATGTCCATCCGTCCCTATGTAACGCAAGACGATCTATAAAACAAAGTAATTATTTTTGCGGTGCTGCGTTTCGAACCTAAGTGTTCACGCATCGACGGCGAGTGTCTTAACTACTAGGTCAAACTGCATTTTCTTTCTCTTTTTTATTGCCACTCCTCGACATGTATCGCAACACTAAATCCGCGAGAACAAAGTGTGCACCAAGAAAATACGCATTAGTGGCCATCTACTATTATGGCAAGATGTAGCCTTTTTAAAATTTCTCTGAATTCGAAAGTTGTGTGTTTGTGCCCCACTGACGGAAAGGCTGTTTTTCTCGTCCATTTTTAATTCATTTCATGTCGGGATTACTGCATTAGTGTTAAGAACAACGAATAATGTCCCCTGCGCTTTCCTTGGTATATTTGTCCGTTTGGCCAGCAACTCAAGTACGAGCTATCACAAGTTCAGCATTTCCAGACACCGCTGCATACATTGGCCTAATAATACATGCACTGGTCAAGCATCCGAGTCCCGATTGTAGCCCGCCAGTTTTGAGTGCCACAAATAGAGGGGGGACCATAAGAATGTTCTGGTTGTAGGCGAGTCCGTCATAGTCATCTGCTGGCAAAAAAAAAAAAAGCCTGGTGCATGGGAATTTGCGGGTACGCAGTTCCTTTATGGGCAGTTCTTTGATTTTTAAGTTCCTTGCACACGCTTGCAAAACGAGAATATAAATGAACCATGCGAATGCGCGTTGCAGAACAAATATAAACGAGGAAACATTTTAGGAAGGTTTCATTGAATTTCATGAGGATGGAATGAGAGAGACAGAACACAACTTTATTGTCGTCAGACTAAGGAGGCAGGTGATCCGCCTGGCTGAACTTGGCGGCCACCTCCTCTGCCCTCTGTATGACCTGGAGCTGAACTGCCAGGCTGCTGGAGGTAGGGGGAGGGAATGAAAGCCCTTTTAGGACAACAAGCCGCCATCGAGGATTTTAAACAGCAGGAAAATTCGGACACTGCGAAAATTTAATGTTAAACTTGTGTTTCGGTGGACGCATGGTGCGTCTTGCGCAGGAGGGCGTCCGAGACGCTCATGAACGCTAGAACTGAGATTAAGGACGCCGTGACGATACCGCCTGAAAATAACCTCGTAGGTAGAGTTGCAATCTTCGGAAAGCATTTTTGGCGTCGATTTTTTCATTCATTAATTCCTTCGAAGGTATGGCTGTCAGTGCCTACTTTGGATTAACGTTGCCCTTTCTTTGTGACCAATTCGTAGTAGACATTTACACGGCATCATTCCATGCAGTTTCGTTATCTCGTAGTCATTTGCATAAAGGAATAACTGGACACTTAATTTCTTTTGTTGCCGTTTGTACTGTTGGGTTGTTTAGGAGGAAAGCTATTTCGATAGTCCGCCGAAATATTCAATATAACCAGACCGAGTACGCAGACCTTTCAGGATGACTTAAACTAGTTGTGCCCTCGTATACTCGGCTCCATCGACAGCTGTCCGGATTGTTGTTCCCTTGTTGTTGATTTATGTCCAATGAATTAAGCGAAGCACTTATTGTCATTCTCGCAAATTTATGTCTACTACGCAAAAGTTCACGCTGGATCGTTATGTATGTAAACCGTCTGTGATATAATAAAATATTTTAAACACATCTAGAGTACATAGCACTGTAAATCATCATACATTTTTTGAAGCACATCTGTCGTACACATAGGCGAGGGACAAGTTACTGCTCACCCATAGATGCCTACATAGGACGAGATATCGCCTCTGTGGTAGAGGGGTAATACAGATGAAACTTTATATGTCACAGACTTGAACATGTATTTTAATTGACTCATACCGCAATCAGAGTAAAAAAAGTTAATGTCATTTGCACCTCGTGACATTCAAATTTGAATTTCGTTAGCTGGCTGCCACACGAGACACCTGATCTCATTAAACGAAAATGTCTTCTGCAAACGAATGAGTTTGCTTGACACATTCGAATGCGTTTCTGTCGCGAATGAGAACCCTCGCCGAAGTGGGGGCCGCGAGCACAAATTATATTGTTGCACATATATTGTCGGTCTCGTTCGCGCTTAACAATTTAATAAAAAGGAAATAATTCATTACAACAATTAGTGTTTTTTTTTCTTCAAGGGAACCCTTTTATTTGTTGTAAAGAGTTCAACTTATTTCTTCTGGAGAGTTTGGGTATCATCATTCTCGCCGTAACTGTTAAGACCGTTACCGGCCATGTTATTCCATATGCTAAGCAGTAGCCGTCAGTAAGTAGCGTAGCCTGCGTACCACCGATGACGTCAATGCATTCTGACAGATATTTGCCGAAAATAATTTTTACTAACACTTGGTATGTACAACAACGTTTTTTGTTTTGTTTTTTTACGCTCACCGCGAATATTTTGGTCATTCCAATCTTCGCCACAACGCGATTACCGTCGTCTTCAAATGGCATTATCTCCTGCCGTGTAGCAGCGCACGGCAGCTAATGTAATTTCATGTCTCGAATGTCGTTAGATACCAATGGCATTAAACCTCCCCGTGTGACAGGAGTATAAATCGATTAAACTTTTTCGACTAGTACATTTGGAGGCACTCACAGGAGTCACGCGAAAATTTTGAAGTCGTAGTATAATGTTATGCAAGAGTAGCGACTGTAACTCCGGTGCTAGTGTGGAGTGGTTGAGTTGTAGTGGCTGTCTGGTGTCGACTGTTTTCTTGTCCCGAGTATTGCCGTAGCCGTCAGAGTAGAGCGCTTTTCCCAAACAGCACATACATTACGTCACGCTGCCAGTCTTGGCAAGCGATCTCTCTGCGGAGATGTTTCCTGCGTGTTTGCCCTCTTTGTATTGACGTGTAATGCTAGATACTGGGCGGATGGCACGGAAGCCCACCCGTCCAGCGCTAGCCATGTGTGCTCAATCGACCCACACCATATTAATAAAAAAAAGTCCTTGCACTATATGAAAAGCGGAAGCAACCGAAACTTGGTAGGCGCATTCCTGACCTATACTTTCTTTCTTTCTTTCTTTCTTTCTTTCTTTCTTTCTTTCTTTCTTTCTTTCTTTCTTTCTTTCTTTCTTTCTTTCTTTCTTTCTTTCTTTCTTTCTTTCTTTCTTTCTTTCTTTCTTTCTTTCTTTCTTTCTTTCTTTCTTTCTTTCTTTCTTTCTTTCTTTCTTTCTTTCTTTCTTTCTTTCTTTCTTTCTTTCTTTCTTTCTTTCTATCGCATTGCCCGACGCTCCCTCCCTAACCGTTTCTTTCCTTCCCGCCGGGAATTAGGCCTTCATTGACGTGCTTAGTAGCGCAACACTATCGTTGCTACAGGCAACAATGACGCTCATGGGTTCATATTGAAAAATGCATCGTGAAATCACAAGTGACCTCAAAAAACAAAGATCAGGTTGCCATATCAGGAACGGGTGATCGCCAACAAGACCACAATAGAGAAGCAGTATCAAACACAGTTGTAGACAGCGCAAAACTTTTTTCACGTAAATCACTCAATATGCTGAGTTTCTAGCTTGCGGTACGATTTGTGCACGTTATTTTTCATTTAATGCAATCGGCCTAAAAATAGAGCCAAATCAAAATGTACAGGAGGCTTTGTCGATCCAAGTACCTTGGGCAGATTGCTGCTTCTGACGGGGCAGGTGCTGAAAAAGTTCCAACGGCCGAGATTAGGAGAATTCTAGCAAATAGGCGTGTTGTCTAAGGGCTCTTTGTGATCTTCGATTGAGAACTGTAGGCTAACGTGAGCTGCTTACAAAAAAATAAAAGTAAAAAGTTGACAAAAGCATTGCCCCCCCCCCCCCCCTCTATTTTTTTTCTCCTTCCCTCGAGTACGCACACTTATATACATAGTAACGGAGTTGTCGATCGTGGCAACGTCAGCAGTGCCCGAACGTCTGTTATCACAAGTTGATTCGGTGACCAGTCAAGCTTTTAGTTGGTTTTATAGCATGCTTGTTCTACTTAAGACACGGTAATTCATTGATACGATTCATATCAATGAAAGGGCAAGGTGGTTGATTGTAAAGGCTAGATGTATGTGTCGCAACGCAAACAACAGTGAAGCAATCAAGAGTGACCGCGCCGAATGAAACATCTCATCCAATTGTCATTCCTTTGTTCTGGAGCAAAGAGCGTGTGGTACGAAAACCAAAACCTTCAACTTTCGTTTCTTGATTTAACCAGGGAACGTTTCCGCACGTATTTATTGGAACTCACTTTTCGCCAGAGTCGTTTATTTATTTCTTGCTTGGTTCTCTGTCTCAATCAATAAAAGTAAGCAAAGCAGTCAGGTAAGCTAGTTGGAGCACTACACACTTTAAAGGAGCCCTGCGACACTTTTCCAAGTAATCGTCTAATTGCTTCACTAAAGCAGCCTATTGCCTCATGATTCGACTGGCGCAACAATGTTTAGGATCCGTCAATTACGAGCAGAGTTACAGGCGATATTCCCACGCTTCAAGGGCTTTCTATCTCCTTTTCGAACCAGCGAGCGCGTTCGCGAAACCCACCACGTCACAAAATCTGAGAGAGGAAGGAAGCAAACAGAAAGGGAGAAGGCAGGGAGGTTAACCAGAAAGACTTCCGGTTGGCTACCCTACACTGGGGGATTAGGGGAAGGGGGAATAGAAAGATGAGAGAGAGGAGGCAAGAGAAGGAAAAGAGAGAGAGGCAGTGAAATTCAGTGCAGTGTGTGGAACTGCACCGCAAGTTAGAGGCGTGAGGAAATCTGAGAGAGGTTCGGAAGAAAAGCTTCACTCTGAATATTAAGCGACGAAGAGTAGCTGATGCCACCTCAAGGAGCAAGCCCCTACTTTCGTATCATATGTACGTAAAAGAAAAAGTTGAATCCTCCACATAAACACACGAAAAGAGAAGGAAGAGACTAGAACTACTTATTGAAAGACAAAAAGCACGGTTGCTGCCTCACTCGATAGCGAACATCGCAACCAGGTTGGAGGTTTTCTTTATCTTTTTTTTTTTTTTTTGGTGGATGAGAAAGAGGGGGGGGGGGGGGGGGGACTATTACGTAGAGCAGGAAAACCTGGGTTGGAATATTCCAACATACCCGTACTTGCACGCTTCCCTAATGGAACGGGCGTGGTTCGGCACTTTACAGAAAGGCGTAATGTTCATCATAAGATAATTTATTCACAAATGCCACAAAAGATAACCCTATTCTGTCAAGCCTCAACGGCAGTGTGTGCACATCTTCGAAGCAACCAAAACTATTCTTTTTTCTCATGCTTTTCCTCCCTCTCTTCTGAAATCTTTTAGTCCCCTTTCCCTCATCCCTATACAGAGTAGCATGTCAGCGCTATATAGACGCCGGCAAAAATCAGTGTTTTTCTAATAAAGAGTTCCCCCCTCTCTCTCTGTCTCATCCCTGGGTCTTGCCTAGGCGGAGGCATTGAAGATTTGCTGGAAGCCGGGAAACTACAGCGGCTGCCGCTTAACTCGCTCGGGCGTGGCCTCCAAGTGCGCTTTGTTCGTCATAATTCACCCATAAAGGTTGCCACAAAGGAAAAGAAGTGGGGTGCAAGAAGCGATGGTGAAAGCTAAATGCTTCCAGAGAGCGCAGGGCGTGGCCGTAGTGTGTTGGCGCTTTCTATAGGACCACACCACAGACGCACGCAGGCTAGTCGGGAGGAAAGACAAACCCAAGGTTTAGGCGGGGGAGGCTATAAGCCAGATTTCCATCTTGTCTGTCCTGGACAAGACTATGTCTTCCGCTGGCTCTTAGTATCGGGGGGCGTTGGCATTCAAGGCCACGCGCCTTCGGAAGCACAGCACAACAATTACGCAAGCTTGCGTTGCTTCTTTTCTTCCGGCAGGTTCGCCGCATCTGCCAGCAGCGTTTATTTGATTACGCGTGTGCCGACACGTGCTTGTTCTTGGAAGACGGGAGGAGAATACGGGACACTGGGGAGGAAGTGGCGTCAGCCTGACTTCGTGTTCGTTCGTACGTCTAATTGAATGGTGGCGTGCCTAGGGACCGTCCCCATGTCTAGGATAAAACCACTCGCGCTAGCTGCTTTCGAAGAGGCGATGTTCCTGGTACCACGGAGTGGGGATGACGGGATAACCACGTCTGCATCAGCCCACTGCGGCGACGCTGCTATGACGTCGAAGAGCTTTTGCACAGCATGCGTCTCGTTTTTTAAAGACGATAGTCTTTCTTGGGATACTTCAACGCAAAATTTTGGGCTGGCTGGCTGGCTGGCTGGCTGTCCGTAACCCGATTCAGCTACTCGGCCAAAGTTTAACCACCTTCTGAACGCCCAGCCATCTTGAACTGGTGTTTGCGTTCATACTTGTGAACATATTCGATCAAAAAAGCAAATACTACGCATACCTGAGGCGCAACATTAATATGTAAGTGACAGGTCGTGTGTTCTTTTATTAGAAAATACATAGGTACGCAATTCTAAAGACCCTAGTGTTTTTTAGGCTGTGTTGAAAATGCGACGCTGTGCACGAACTGCGACGCTTTGCACGAAAAAGCCCTGTGCCGACGATAAGGTGCTGCCGCTGGCAGTGGCCCTTGGTCACGGTGCAATGCCCTTGGTTCAGCACAAGCTCATGTCTTTCAATGGCGTCCATATCTCGCGCAGCGCTTCCTCTATTTTATCAATGCCAGCCAGATGCGGCCAATTCAACGTAGAGTAGGCGCTGTCTGAGGCAAGGCAAAACAAAGTAGTACGGCAAGGCACAAGACTATCGTCTTTCGACGACATTTGCAGCGAAGCACGCAGATACGCGGCCAATTTTTTCCCCCTCATTGTTAGGTGGACTTAGAGGTACCTTTTTTGGGGGGGTTCACACAGCACTGCAATTGATGGCGGTCAGAGCAGGGCTTCCTGAGGGAGAAAACAAAATCTATTGAAACGTGGAATATACGGAATCATACGGAGTATGAAGAGGCGAGTATGAATATGAAAGAAATGAACAGGCAGCTAGTAATAAAGCGTATGGACTGGCTGAATGTGGACAGTATGCCAACGTATTTGGAAGTACATGCGCATGGAGACACGAACGTACGAACACGCACGCGTGCTCAAACTGGTAAAACATGATGGATTAAAAACAATAGGTAGAAGTTGCTGTCGCAACATGCTTGTAACTTTCTATGAAACTTTCTTGTCCCTGCACTGCTAACTGATCCCCGTAATTACGTAACGTATTATGTACATGAAGCGCTGCGATAATATTTAATCCGAATTTTTAATTATTTCTCACAAACTTCTTTTATTGATAACGACAGCTGCAGCAGCGTTTCGTCACGTCACAGATATGTTTCAGCCGTACTTGGAGTGCCGCGAGCCCAACTACCTTGCGATTATTCTCGCGCTATAATAAAGCAAGTTTTTGTAGTGTCGAAGTAAAAGAAACACACGGGAAGAAATATTCACTACGAGAGACGATACCGCACAACGAACAGGTCACCTCACCTCAATGCAGCGTTTTGCACTAAGGACGGAAGTGTTCATCTGCCACAGCTAGAAGAGAAAAAGCGGACCATGCTTCTCTGCACAAGGTGCATTATTGCGGAGAAGCCAGCTACTTGGCTACGCATGTACGCAAGGATTTTTTGAAGTCTCGATCGCGAATGCTATTCACAAACTCAAACACCCGCAATAAAAAATTTTGCTGGCCTGGTTGGTGAATGCTTGACGACATCTTCACGTTAGCGCTAAAACGACAAATACATGCGCTGTCTTTCACGGGTTTGTCTTTTTAGCGCTAAAATGAAGATGTCGTCAAATACCCGTGCTGAGTCAAAGACGCTCTATGTGTTTTGTAACTTTCTAGACTGAGGAAGGCACCAGAAATCGTTCAATTGTAATGACGAAAAGAAACACGAGAAGCGCGCTTCTCTGCATGCAGGCCCCTATTTGAGGAGAAGCACACACAGCCAAGAGGCATGAATGTCACTTGCGCGCAAGATTGTGCAAGTACTAACGTCTACGATTAGTGCGGGCTCTTCGTTCATCCACTATGTACCGCACGAGGGGCGCTTTTACGCCAAGGAAGGAAGGACCAGGAGAGAAAGGAAAGGCGGGGATGTTAACCGGTCTAGGAAGACTGGTACGCAACTGCATTGGGAGGTGAACAACGTAGAAAGCGTCACTGCAGCTCACACTGTACTTCTTGAACCCCCGTTTCAACGACTCGAAAGTCAAACACAACGTCGACGCGAAAATAGACTCAAAGCGAAAATCGGGATGGTAATATCGATGAACGATTATTCGATTGGTCGATGAAAAGTTTCCCGCAAAACGACTAATCGTCATCGATGTACAACTTTAATTGATTTAATCAATTTCGCCTTTTACGTTTACTTTTGAGCGAGTTAAATGAAGAAATAAAATTAAGAAGCTCGTAGGGATAAAATGGAATTTGCTAGTGCAAGTAGGGCAAAGTGGAGATCACTGGGAGAGGCATTCGTCTAGCAGTGGGTATAAAAGTCGGCTGGGACAGGCAAGAAACGTGAAAATTTTTAAATAATTCTAGAATGCCGAGCAAGAACAGCGACGGTGGTGCTAAGGCCAGTGCATGGGCAGGCGAGTTAGAGCGGCTGTCTAATGTCGACTGTTTTTTCGAGCCCCAAGAGATGCCGCAGCAGTCCGAATCTAGCGCTATTCCTCTCTTGCCCCGCACTGCGCATGCACTTCGTCACGCAGGAAGTCTTGGCAAGCGAGCTCTCCGTGAACACCTTTTCTCGAAATTTTGTCCTCCTTGTATCGGAGGAAACTGCATTCGTAACCGATGTTTGCTTTTAGGCAGCTCTTAATCGACGTGCACTTGTGCTGCCATAACATCGTCTGAGGAGTGGCAGAGCTGTAACCTACCGCGCGCTCTGATATGGAGATCATGTGCTTGGCACACGCTTTTAGATGTGAAGCATCTTATGGCGAAGCTTAATCCGGTGGTGGTGGTGGTGGTGGTGGTGGTGGTGTGCCGGCGTGACCACCCTTACTGCGCATGCGCAAACCCTTTCAAAAAAATTAAAATAAAAAAACCTCCTCTCCCCCTCTCTCTTCTAGGCATCCCTCCCCGCGGCAACCACACCCTCACTGCGCATGTGCCTCCCCTCTCTCCTCGAGGCATCCCTGCCCGCGGCGACCGCACTCCCCACTGCGCATGCGCGTCCCCCCTCTCTCTCCTCTCCTACGCTCCCCCTCTCTCCTATAGGCATACCTGCCCGCGGCGTCCACACTCCCACGCACATGCGCGTCCCCCCCTCTCTCGCCTCGCGACGCCGACGCCGGCAGCGTTTGCTAGCGAGTTTCTTGGTTGAAAAAACCGACTGCTCGCGCTGCACAACCGTTCACTGGCCACCCCATATATATGGCAATGGATCTTGACCTCAAGGTGGTGCCGGTGGAAGATTTCTCCTGTGCGTTGTTGAACAATAAAGATTCGCAGCGTGCGCGTTAACTAAAAGCGGAGTGCGGGTCTCTGTGTCCAGCCGGAGTATTCTGTCTCTCATTGCCCATTAGCAGCGATTGGCATGTTCCAGTAGGAAACACTGCTCCATCACTGCCTGCTTTGCCGCCTCCCCCCAGTTTTCTCTCCTGCGCAACGCTGCGATGAGCGCCAGCGTCAACGCCACCGCCAGTGTAAGCGTTAGCGCCCGCTGCTTCACATCTACACATGGTTCCCTTTAGCGGGAGATGGTGTAATTTTAAGGCGGAAGCCTTTAATGTCTCATGCTCACGTCCGTCCGGTGTCCGTCCGTCCGGTGTCCGTCCGTCCGTCCGTCCGTCCGGCGCCCGTCCATCCACACCCCCACTGCGCATGCGCAAACCCATTCAAACAAAAATAAAAATAAAAAAACCTCCCTCTCCACCTCTCTCTCTCCTCTAGGCACCCCTCTCCGTGGAGGCCACACCCTCACTGCGCATGCGCGTCCCCTCCCTCTCTCTCCCCTCCTACGCTCCCCCTCTCTCCTCTAGGCATCCCTCCCCGCGGCGTCCACACCCCCCACTGCGCATGCGCGTCTTCCCCCTGTCTCTCCTCTCCTACGCTCCCCCCTCTCTCGCCTCGCGACGTGACGCAGGCACCGTCTGCTAGGCAGCGTCTGCTAGCGAGTTTCTTGGTTGAAAAAAACCGACTGCTCGCGCTGCACAACCGTTCACTGGCCACCCCGTATATATGGCAATGGATCTTGACCTCCAAGGTGGTGCCGGTGGGAGATTTCTCCTGTGCGTTGTCGAACGATAAAAATTCGCAGCGTGCGCGTTAACTAAAAAGCGGAGTGCGGGCCTCTGTGTCCAGTAGGAGTCTTCTGTCTCTCATTGCCCATTAGCAGCGATTGGCATGTTCCAGTAGGAAACACCGCTCTATCACTGCGTGCTTTGCTCCTCCCCAGGTTTCTCCCCTGCGCAACGCTGCGATGAGCGCCAGGCGTCAACGCCGCCGCCAGTGTAAGCGTTAGGCGGCCGCTGCTTCACATCTAGACATGGTTCCCTTTTAGCGGGAGGTGTAATCTTTAAGGCGAAAGCCTTTTATGTCTCATGCTCACGTCCGTCCGGTGTCCGTCCGACGTCCGTCCGTCTGTCCATCCGTCCATGTCCGTCCGTCCGTCCGTCCGTCCATCCGAGCTCTGGCACGGAGCCAGGTGGCCGCCGGGATGCGCAAACGAACGCCGGTCGCGTCGCACTCTATAGCGCTCGCGCTTTGCTTGCGTGGCGTCGCTGTGCCCAGAGTTTGCAATCATTCTGACCGACGCCGTCTCAATGAACCCAGGCGTTCACGGAATACACTTTAGAATTTACAAAGGGTCCGTCAATTTAAGAGCTGGAACGCGGATGGCGTTTGCACGATGCGCAAAGCGCGAGAAAATACTAACGCATGCGAACGGAGGAAGATGAGTCTCGCGTCTCGCTGCGATTCGCGGTAAAAAAAATAAAAAAGAAAACACGCACACATTCGGTTTGTGTGTTATCCCACTGAGAGTGTAAAAGAAAAAAGACATGGCATAATCAGTGGAATGGCCACACGCTTTCGCCGAACACACTTTGGAATGCACAAAGTGTCCTTCAATTTTTTTTTCGCTGAAAAGCGCTGTGCAGTACTCTCTCCCTAAGGTTAATTCACCGTAATTTAACTTGTATAACGGATCAAGATTCAGCGAGTCGTAGAAGCCCCTTCAAATTTAGACGCGTACTAATACAACTAAGTCGTTAAATATCGCGGAAATTCCAGCCCAGTGATGACATTACGGGCATAAAAAAATTATCTTACCCAAAGCCGTAGGCTTGTGCGTAGGATATGGCCTTTGATTACTTCTCTGCCTTTCACTTCATCCCCCTTCTCTCTACCCATTGGTTATCTTATTGGAGCTATTAGTTACTGTAGTTCCAACATTATATACAACGATATGCCACATAGTGCTCCACTAAGTCGACATCTGACGCAGTCGGGCGCACAGCCAAACACTTTTACGAAAAGTGACCAATATACACGTTTCGCGCTTGGAGTACAATTTATGCAGGTTATTTTTTTATCATACACAATTCGTTTCACAAAAGAGCCAAATGGAAAGTATATAGCAGGTATTGGCCATACAAATCTTTGGATGAATTACTGCTTCTAATTATGCACGCGTGGCAAACATGAATTACAAAAGGGATAGACGTTGGGCTTGTTGGTATACACCAACTAGCCCAATGATCAGAAGTGAATGACAGCGCGTACGACACGGACAAAGAGAGAACGACAACACGAGGACGTACAGGCGTGAGCATAAGTGTGC
>JALIZH010031191.1:0-17998 GCA_030522465.1 Rhipicephalus appendiculatus | reverse complement strand
AGCTTCTTCAACAGAGCTAGCTCATCCATGAAGTATAAACTACCGTATTTACTCGAATCTAGGCCGATGTTTTTTTCAAAAAAAGGGATGTGCGAAAGTGGGGGGGTCGGCTTGGATTCGAGTACCATGGTTTGACCGCAGCCGCCACATACTGTCGGCCGCAAAAGTTTACGGGATCTGCAGCGCGTGTCGGAGCGACGTAAAACTGCAGCGCTGCGTCACCTACCGTGACGGTTTTCGAGGCTATCGGCCCTCGGCGATTACGACGGCGCGTTTAGATAACGCGCCTTTGCCGGATCTTATCGCAGAGGCCGCGGCCGATATCCTCAACACCCGCCGCGTCACGGTAAGTGACGCAGCGATGCAGTTTTTCGTCGCTCCGCCACGCGCTGCTGATCCCACAAACTTTTGCGGCCGACAGCATGCCGACACTACGTAAAGGCCCGGCCACGCTAGCGGCATGGCGGCTCGCCATGTGCCCATCTCGGGCTGCCGTGGGCAGGCGGTTCTGCATGCGCGTCCGAGGCATTTTCGCGACATCCTGCGGTAGCGTTGCACGGCGACGGTCGCCCAGCGGCGGAGTGGTGGGCCCCAAGACTACACAGGCGAACCGGGTTGTCTGCTTCGTACTGTCCATTGTTCCGAAATCTCGCGGTCATATTCGTTCATGCAGCGAGTGTTGTCGTGCCGGCAAAGGTGGATCGTGTCACGTGGATACGTGATTGCGGGATTGCGGCATAGCGGGGCCCGGCGATAACCGTGCCCTTTGACACCCCCTCCTCTCCGCTTCTCGCGTGCGCGACAGGCGCGGACCTGCGCGGGCGCAGTCAACGGGCGCGGGGCGCCGAGCGCCCGCCGTTCTTCTGAAGTTCAGTGCAGTCGCATTGGTAGAGTTCTGGAAGTGTCGCGCCTTAACCACATGCTCGCGAAACGCTTGCACCACATGTGCTTTTGAAGCGATGGCACCAATCAAGTGGCGCCACTGCAGCGTCGTTTGCACGCGGAGATGACTTCAAACCTGCAAGCGCAGCACGAGTTCGGCGTGCACGAAAGAATGTGCGCTTACGGAGTGCGCGCTTATGCAATAAAAATGCTGGGTTTTCTGCCGATGAAACGGCATTTCTTTCATTCGGCCTGCATTCGAGGTAAACTTTTTTTTTTCCTGGCCTTGCGAATTTCGGGGTCGGCCTGCAATCGGGGCGGCCTAGATTCGAGTAAATACGGTAATCGGAAATTCAGTAAATCACACCTGCCCAATAAGAGGAAATGAGAAAAAAAATTAAGATGTTTACTGAGTAGAAATGTTTGAAAATGTATCAGCTGGCAGCACTTATCAATAGACTGTCTAATACGAACCTGGTGAGAACTGGTTTTCAAGATCCGTTGCCAGATCTGGCTCTATTCTCTCCACAAGTTCCTTTGCCACAGTCTCGGAGTTTATGCCACTGGCAGCCGCCAGCACAGGTACATAGCCATAACTTTCAACCATTGAGGAGGCACCCAAAGCTCCCACAACAGCAGCAGCTGGAATGAGCAATAAAAGACATGCAATTCTCAGCTGGCACTTGCTTAACATCGCTTTACATATGCATGCGTTTCCGTTGCAGTCACGGGTTCGCAAGGGGGGAAACGAAAACTAGAACTAATGTTAATAAAGCCAGATGATAATGTTGACCGTTGTTGAACAGGCAGCAAATTAATGCATCATCACCCATTCAAGAAGACCATCATCACCCCATATTTATGTCCACTGCAGGACGAATTATCTCCAAAACCATCTTGCGTAAACAGATTTCATTTTCGTGCCCGCAAAATGTAAAATTTCATCGCCCCACCAAACTTTCTACGATATCCAGCTGCGCCTCACATCCCTCAGTACCCATTCCACATACAAACTTACCACTGGTTATCTATCCTACCCATTTGTTCTTTGATACACTCTACTCCCTTCTTATCTTTTAATGCTAAACCTATATAATTTTCCATTCAACGAAGCACGGTCCTTGACTTCTCAAATTTCTTGGTTATCCTAGAAGTTTCTTGCCCATATGTTAGCACCAGTAAAACACAATGTTTGTGCACTTTTCACTTTAGGGACAGCAGTAAGATGCCTGCCATGATTTGGGAATGCCTGCCATGCCTGCTCCTGCCCATTCCTTATTCTTCGATGAATTTCCTTTGCTATAATCTTGGAAGAATAATTACCCAGACATTGAAACTCTTATGAGCCAAGAGCTTCTTGAAAGAAGACACACCAACTCTTGCGCACTATGAAATGAATGCAGTTTTTCTGCATTACGTGCTGTGCTTATTGGAGAGCAGCAGTGGCATACGCTCATGCACAAATCAATAGTTTTGTTGCATGCGTTTAGTAGTCACTTGTGCTTTTTGGTCGTATCAAAAACAATGTCCAAAATCAACTGCACTTCAATGGACAGGCATGACCTTTAAAGAACATGGCTTCAATAAAAAGTTAGACTGCGAGCGTTTCAGTCCATGATACATTGATTTCTGTAAGTTCCTACAAAGAAATGATGTTTCGAGCATTTCAGAAATGGGCCATGTGGCTAGCTATTGTGACCACACAATATCTATCACAGTACCATGTTACCGACTTGAAAGTACTCTTATGGAACACTGAGTGAGAATGGTTCACGTAGCACTCACCAGGCTGCTCCAAAGCTATGGTTGAGGAATGCGGTACGGCCACTGTGGCTTGTGCCACCATGTGCGAGGAATTCGCTGCAGCTGGACGCACGACTGTTGGTGCACCGGTTGCCAGGTGCGCGGTAGTTGACGGGTGTGTCACCACAGGCAGCATGCCTGCTGCCGAAGCGCTCACCAACTGACTTGCCGTGGTGGGGGGTGGCGACGGCCACCGGCAGTGGCGGGGTGGTGCACAGTCATTGCTCGGGTTGTTGTCGCCATGACGTGAGGCGCTGCCACTGCTGCCATGGAAACGTGGGATGTTGTCACTGTTGACCTTGGCATGGGGTGGCTCGTCAAGACGGGCATCGTGTGAGCCGTGGAAGAAGAGGGCAGCGAGTGGTGCAGCATGACCGGAGACTTGGGCTCCGTCTTGATGCGCACAGCAGGGCACCCAGTTGCTACCATCTGCAGCAGGGGTTGCTGGGAACTCGCACCGATGGGTGGTGCTGTCATTGCAGATGCTTGAGCGGACAGTCCCTGTGGCGTCACCAAACTGGCTAACAGGGCTGGCGAGGAGTCGCTGCCACCGAGGAATGGGGGGTGATCGTGGAGGAGCATGGAGAGGAGGAAGACGACGAGGAAACGGGTGACTGGATGAGCACCTCGAGTGGCACACACGATGAAAATGATGATGATGATGGAGAGTGTGCCATCGGAGGTGGTGATGTCATGCCTGGAGCTGCAGTTTTCTTTTTCTTGCCCCGCTTGGGTGGCCGTGTCAGCGCAGGAGGTTTAGATTTCTTGCGGGGCTTTTTCGGTTTGGGCTCAGCCGCCATTTTGTCGTAGTTGTCCTGAAAAACATAAAAAGGGTGGGGAAACCAAAGTACACTGTGAGAAAGGTGCAACCAAAAAATTACTGCTTCTTTTTAACACGCATTAGGCATTTTTTCCTAAAGACTATCCAGAAAAGGGGGTGGCACTAAAGGGGGTCACGTAATAATACTGTATTTACTAAAATAAAATGCGAGTTTTTTTCCAGATGCTTGCTACCTGAAGTCGACCGAATTGCACGATACCGCAATTCAAGTAGTTTAAGATGTGCAATGATGCACGCAATTCTAGAAGACTGCGGTATTGGCCATTTTGCAATTTATGTTGGCAACATACGCCAGCCGAATGCCATTTGGATCCACTACAAGCCAATAACCGTTCCCCTTCGTTTCTGTTCTGTGATGGCGTGCACTTTTCGCCTGTTCTTGTGTCACCATGTGTAGTGGTCTCAGGGGGGCTTTGGTAGCTTTCGGATGTTCAGGCTCCCTTCAGCAGCCTTGCAATGGGAACTTGGCGTACTCAGTACGACGCCCATTTCAAGAAGCGTGCTATTTTGATGGCTGAAGAAATCAATTCAATTCAAATCAATTCCGCTGCTTTGAGCACATCCGATGTCATGGCACAGTTATCACAGTGGGGCGCAAGTTTCTTTGCAATTTCAATCGGGCATTTTAAAATGACGCCAAAATTTATCATAATTAACAATGGTAGCATCAATTATACATTGCTTCAGAGCATTTACGATTTGACTTCGTGATTATAACACACAGATCTACTCATTAAAGTATAAAAGTAAACATAACTAGCTGTCAGGGGTCCTTCAAGATTTAATACAATCTAGAATATAGTCAACCAAGGCCATAATTTGTTCTTTTTTATTGACATCGCTTTTGCTTTTACGATGTTGTAGTGTGCTATGACTGCAACCTTTCACACTCCATTTATTCGCGACATTATGGTGACACAGAACATTCGGTATGACACCTGCTTCAAGAGACGAGCTGGGAAACCCTGACACAGATCAGTGACCCATTAACGAGTCAACGAATGATGGATGGCAGGGCCAGTGGGAGGCCTAGCATGACGTTCCTATGTATTTGTTGTGGTTCTAAAAAATGCTCAATGTCAAACGAGTTCTACAGCCCTTATGACGACTTCATTCCCAGGCAATCGCTTTTGAACGTAGTTTCAGTTTCGCAAGACTCTGCCTGCCTTTGTATTAAAAACAACTATGTTAGCCCTGTACGAAGCTAGTAAGCATGCCACAGCGCCAATAACACTGTCGCAGATGTGTCCAGTGCCAAATCAAGCAAAATTACACAAGTAAAACCCTCTGCACGAGTACATGCCCAAGAAAACGGCACAAGGAAAGCTCCCCCTTGGACGATAATGGTGAGAGATATCATTTCAGTGTTGTAGGCATTTGCGAATAGTAAATTTGAGGTTAATAGTGAATTCAAAGCAAATGGTGATTTGATAAAATAATTTCTAATTGAATTCGAATAGTATGTATCACATATTATTAAGAAAAATGAGCACATTTGTCATGACCCAACTAACCTGCACAATATTTTTTTAAATTGAAACAAGGCATGTGCAACTGTCATTCTTTATGGTTCAATGGGAAATGGAAGCAAGCAACTTTAAATACAGTCAACTGCCGATTTTTCGGACGCCTGATTTTTCGGACATGCTCGAAAATTCGGACGCTTTCGCGGCACCGTCACAAGCCCCATAGACGTCCATGTATAAGAACGTCTGAAATTTCGGACACGGAAACTCTTCGGCGTCCGATTTTTCGGACATTTTGCCGAAATTTCTGGTCGGAAATGGCATTATTTAAAGCCCCAACCTATGCCACATCTATCGTCTCGCAGGTTTGAACCAGCGTTTTCGCTGAGTCGATCTGTTTGTGGCCGTAGCAGTGTCCGAAAGTCGGCTTTGCCGCAATGCTTACGTGCTATGCGGTGAAGCAGATCAAAAATACGAAGGGGTTACTATCACGGCGCTGTGCGGCGATGTCTGTACGGATAAGCGCTGGGAATGCATGGAGGCGTGATGGCGGCAGGTGGCAAACTCGCCAGTATGACTTAATCGCTGACAATTCTTTATGATAAGCATCTTCAGCTAACTGCTCGGCAGTGCATGAGGTCCAGCGCAGTTGTAAGCATACTGCACGCTTTTAATGGGCGAAAACCCAAACACACCGCGCCGTTTGTGTTGCCTCTTTGTGCGAGACTGCTAAGTGCACCTCGCACAGACGCGTTGCTTTGAGGAACGAAAGCCGCGTCGCCGCGCCCGTGTGCGGTCAGGAACTGAGTGGGCATAACGAACACCTTCACGGCAAACGCGTGCGTACACTACAGCTAGCAAGTGCCCCGGCAGTGACGGAGTCTGCGTAGTTGGCGACGTGCTGCACACAACTAGGAACGATCTGCTGCACACGGCAGCATGTTGGCGGTGATTTTCGTTCAGTAGAGCATCGCTTTACGTGCTCACACGAATCGGGGAAAGTCGGACGATCCGCTCTTCCGCCACAGCCTTTGTGTTTCGCCTCATCGTTCCCAAACGCCCCCATGCGAGAGAGCCGTTACTTAATCCGCGCTTTGCTGGTATCGGCACAATAGTTAAGCGGGGTACGCGGCACGTACTGAATGTATACACAGAGCCTGGGCGCTCACCAAAATGCCTGATAAGTGTGCTGGGAACCATTGAAGCTATTTCGGGCATGGGTGGCGATTTGACCACTTGAGCGGAATTAAAAAGCATGAATTCGTTTTTTCGGACTGTCCGATTTTTCGGACAATTTCGTGGTCCCCAGGGAGTCCGAAAAATCGGCAGTTGACTGTAGTAGCAAAATTTGACTTTCGGTAAAAATGCAAGTGATATAACCTGTAAAATACGTTACAGTTTAAAATTCACGATACTTAGCATATAAACGGGTATAAGGAGCTTTTAAACTTTTTTTAAAAAAGAGATGAATCAATGTAATATGTTCATTTAACCTTGGATTGGGGCTTTGAGGAAGTTCGGATTTCCCCTGGATAGGTGTGTTCACGGTACAGCTCCCTTCCACTACAGTGAAACCCCCCTTTACAGGGTCAAAGGCGGTTTATATGTCCATTCTTTCATTTGAACGGTGATAGGAAGAGTGGTAGGGCATCCGTTGGTAGGTCGTGTTCGGACGGATGCCTAGGCGTTCCTCGGGAGCGTAGCCGCGTTGCTCGTCCTGTTGGCGCCTTCGACAAAACCGGGAGATGTGACCGCGATAGCCACAGTAATAACATATAGGCCGAGAAGGGCACTGAGGGGGGTAGTAAGGCTGTGCACGCATTGGCGGTGACAACGAAGCCACGGATGCATGGTCTCCTGGTGTAGGCACAGGGACGGTGGTTGCAGCAGAGAGCGCTGCAACTTCGGCGTACGTTGGCGTCTGGGCGACGCAGGGACCGCTTGGAACACGCCTGCCGCGATGCGGAAGCGATCTCCTGCCTAATGATGTCTCGCAAGCCGGTTTGTCCAGAAGAGAGAGTCGCTTTCCGGAGCGCAGGAAGAGCATCGCCCGTGAAGCTCCTCACGAACGATGTCCCGAATCAGCGAGCGCAAGTCGAGGGCCGTAGGCAGACGAATGTCGGCGGCATCGTAGTACAGCCGAAGAGACTGGAGCTCCTCAAGTCGCTGGCAAATGGTGATGACGTCCCTGAGTGCTGGCAGGATGTTGCGTGGCGAGGGCGTTAAAGGCGACGGTGTTTATGCCTTTAATAATGTGGCGCATCTGGTCGTTCGGCGACATGGTGGAGTTTACACGCTTGCACAACGCAAGGACGTCCTCAATGTACGAGGTGTATGATTCACCCGGTAGCTGTATGCGTTCAGCGAGCTTCTTCTTTGCTGCCTCAGCACGAACTGTTGGGGCACCGAAAATTTGACGCAGTTGCTGCGCGAAAGTGTCCCAGTTGGGAAGATCTGGTTGGTGGTTCCAGAACCAAGTTTTAGCGACACCAGACAGGTAGAAGGGGACGTTCCGCAACTTCTGAGGGTTGTCCCACCTGTTCAAGTCACTGACAAGGTCGTAGTTTTGTATCCAGTCTTCTACATCCTCCCCGCGTAGCCCAGAGAACACAGGTGGATCACGCAGACGGTTGTTGGTGGGCTGAGCGGGCGGCGAAGGCTGCAGTGTGTGCCGGCGGCGGCCGGACGAGCCAGGATTTTTCTTGAGTGGTCATGGCAGGGGGTGTTACGCGACGACCTGAGCGGAGCTCCAGCGAGAACGGGCGAGAGGATTTGGGGATCGAAAAGCACCGTCCACCACTTATGAGGAACCGCTTTATTCAGCCGGGCTCGAGCCAGGGATCAGCCCGATGATGATATGTACAGATGACGAAGATGTACAAGTGATGATGATATGTAAAGAGAATGAAGAGCCATTCACTTGTCGCGCCACACTACTATGAAATTTAGAATAATCTAACTTCGTGTCAAAGCGAATTCCAATACTGTAATATCTGTTTGAATATACCGTATTTACTTCCGAATCTAGGCCGCCCCCGATTGCAGGCCGATTCCCCCGAAATTCGCAAGGCCAGGAAAAAAAAAAAAAAGTTTACCTCGAATGCAGGCCGAATGAAAGAAATGCCGTTTCATTGGCAGAAAACCCAGCATTTTTATTGCATAAGCGCGCACTCCGTAGCACACATTCTTTTCGTGCACGCCGAACTCGTGCTGCGCTTGCAGGTTTGAAGTTTTCTCCGCGTGCAAAACGACGCTGCCATCGCTTCAAAAGCACATGTGGTGCAAGCGTTTCGCAAGCACGTGGTTAAGGCGCGACACTTCCAGAACTCTACCAATGCGACTGCACTAAACTTCAGAAAACGGCGAACTCTGCGCCCCCGCGCCCGTTGACTGCGCCCTCGCACAGGTTCGCGCCTGTCGCGCACGCGAGAAGCGGAGAGGAGGGGGGGTGTCAAAGGGCACGGTTATCGCCGGCGCCGCTATGCCGCAATCACGTGACACGATCCACCTTTGCCGGCGTGAAATCAGTGAAATCTTGCCGGCTCGACAACACTCGCTGCATGAACGTATATGACTGCGAGAGTTCGGAACAATGGACAGTACGGAGCAGACAACGCGGTTCGCCTGTGTAGTCTTGGGGCCCACCACTCCGCCGCTGAGCGACCGTCGCCGTGCATACGCTACCGCAGGATGTCGCGAAAATGCCTCGGACGCGCATGCAGAACCGCCTGCACTCGGCAGCCCGACATGGGCACATGGCGAGCCGTCATGCCGCTAGCGTGGCCGGGCCTTTACGTACGTCGGCCGCAAAAGTTTGTGGGATCTGCAGCGCGTGGCGGAGCGACGAAAAACTGCATCGCTGCGTCCACCTACCGTGATGCGGCGGGTGTTGAGGATATCGGCCGCGGCCTCTGCGATAAGATCCGGCAAAGGCGCGTTATCTAAACGCGCCGTCGCTTAATCGCCGAGGCCGATAGCCCCGAAAACCGTCACGGTAGGTGACGCAGCGCTGCAGTTTTACGTCGCTCCGACACGCGCTGCAGATACAGTAAACTTTTGCGGCCGACAGTATGTGGCGGCTGCGGTCAAACCATGGTACTCGAATCTAAGCCGAATTCCCCCCACTTTCGCACATCCCTTTTTTTGAAAAAAACATCGGCCTAGATTCGAGAAAATACGGTACGTAGTGCTCGAATATTCACACATGCCTACCGTATTGAGATTCCGTGATTAGACATTGTTGCTTTTTTTCACTCATCTCGCATTTCAGTCGTGACTTTACGTAAACTTTATTTTAAATGACTTTGAAAGTCTCCTTATTAAGTGGTAGCGCATAATAAAAAAAAAAAAAAGAGAAATAAGGAAACACTCACTAAATACCAGTAAAGTATGTGCTTCAGTAATCATTGGCTATGAGCAACACAGCCAACATTGTCCCTTGTTGGAGCACAATATCGCTAAATGAAATGAAAGCGCTCGAGGATTCAAAAGGATGAACTCACTCTCTTTTTGGCATGTTCCGGGCAGAGGGGCAGCTCGTGGCACATGTCAAACACTGGAACACAGCACTGTGTGTTGTCCGCAAATTTCGCAGTGCAGTGCTCAAACAGGAGCTGGTCCACATTGTACATTATGTCTGGTAACAATGAGGGTCAAGGAGGTTGCAGTGTTAACATTTATGACGAAAGGAACTTGTGTGCCAATAAAGTGCTCGTCAATGTAACTATAAAATTGAGCATCTGCTCAGCAAGTATGCAGGGCAAGCAGGAAAAGCATCAGTATAACAAGGATATGCCCATTACTTCGATAATTACTTCGACCACAAGACCAGGTAATTCTCAATCTAAAGCTTGTGTCTGAGCTGCAGAAAGCTGCGCATTGCTCATCTTCGCTGATAAAATCACCCATACCTTGTCACTACTGCAGTCTCTCCGTATCGTATCCTAATGTACTCGAGTACTAGATATGTCACATAGCAGTAAGTTTTCTTGGGAAAAAAACAAAATAAAGAACTTCAGAATCTAGTAGATATGGCACTGCCCATATCTGCTAGCTGCCAGTTTCCCATTTTCTGGCTCTAAATAATGCTACACTTATTCACCGCGAGGAATGTTTCATACAACTCAACACACATTCATACAAAATTAGTAATTAGTACACATATCCCCAGCCCAACTATTTTCGGAACGCACAAGAATATGGCAACTGCCACATGTACTAATAGCACTATTTGTTCATCAAGGATACGCTTTGTACAGTGCCTCGTGTAAGGAAGAGCAGGCTTGGCGCAGACCACATTTTCATGCTTATAGCAGCAGGTACGCTTTTCCAGAGGCATAGGCTTAGGCCTGAAAAAAGAGGCGGAAAAGAAACAAATATGAGCATGCTTTTCCCAACATCCCTCACCATCAGCATATCTGAACTGTAGGACAAAAGCCCTCTCCCAACAATTTTGATGGGAAAGATAAGACTCCATTTAGTAGGCTTGTGCGAATAGTGATTTTGCTCGAATAATTTCGAATCGAATTCAAATAGTATATATATCGCATATTATAGAGAAAAATGAGCATATTTGTCATGACCTAGTATAACTAACCTTGATAATATTTAAAAAAAAAATTGAAGCAAGGCCTGTGCAAATGCCATTTTTTGCTTCAAAGGAAGTGGAAACAACTTTGAATAGTAGCAGGATTCGACTTTCAGTTGAAAGCACGTGATAACCTGTAAAATATGTTACGTTTAAAAAATTTACTATACTTAGAGCATATAAGCCGGTATAACAAGCTTTTAAATTTAAAAAAATGAATCGATGTGAGGGTAATCTCTTCATTTAACCATGATGTGGGGCTTCGCGGCAGTAAAAGTCCCCTGGGTACGTGTTTTCACGGCTTAGCACCACCTCACTGCAGTGAAACTACCTTTACAGGGGTTACATGTGAACTAATATACACCTGGAAAGGTGCTTTCACGGCTTAGCATCCCTCCACTGCAGTGAAACCACCTTTACAGGGGTTACATGCGGACTAATGTGCATCTATTCGTTTGTTTCGAATACAGTCGAACCCGTTTATAACGAACTCGAAAGTGCAGCGAACAGTGGTCGTTATATCAGTAGTTCGTTGTATATGGACTCGCCCCTCAAAAACGCTCACTTAGGGAGCAATCCGCATTTTTTTTCGCATATTTTTATTGAAAAGTGCTAACAACCCCTCCAGTGTCAAGTTAAGCCTTTTCGCGTGTTGAAGCGACGCCGACTGCGCGCACGAGTGATTTAAATCGCCTCTGCAATGAACTGACACCGTTTCATTGAAGCGGTACCGCCACGTGGAGCCGATCATCCATGGCTAGTTGTGTGCAGCGCGTCGCCTACTTGGCTAACGCCGTCACTGCCGGACCGCTTGCTGTATAACGCGCATTTGTGCGTTCTTCGTGCCCGCTTCATTTTGGACTGTGCACGGGTGCGGCGAGTAGCCTGTTCGTTCAACGCGGCCACGGAACGCGGCGAAGAAAGCATTTTGCAAGCAACGCGGACTCGGTCTCCGCGCAGCTGTGCCGGTCCTGTACGACGAGGCGCGGCTAGCTTGGGATGTCGCCTAATAAAACGCGCACGCTGTCAGTGCATCGACGATTATCGGTGCTTGTGCCGTTGACACAAGCGAGCTCCGTTCGTTTCTAAAAAGCGACGCGCACTTATCTCGCAAGGCACGGCGGCGGCGAACTTGCAAACGGCAGCATTGCTCGCTTGTACTGCTTTATGCCGCCGTCAATCAGAACAGTTTACACCACACGGTGCAGCCGAGCAGATCAGATAGCTGCAGATGACTGTGATAAGGTGGTCGGCGATAAGTCATTTCACGTGCATCGCCGGCCGCCACACCCGCCTTCGCTCTCTAGGCCTCGCCGCACCGTGCGGAAGTCGTTATCAATGATCGGTCGGTCTTTGCCGTTACCGAAAAGACGAAAGACATCTTGCGGCACATTGTGGCGTTAACGCGGTGAACTTTTATGCGACTAAAAGTTATCGCGGTCATCGCTTATTGCATTTCATGGCTTCTTGCATTCCAAAACATAGGTTCATCGTAGGCGGTCGTAGCTGCAGAGAACGGCGCCAGAAATGGTTGCCGTGAGAAAGCTGACCGCAAGGCTTTATGCTGCCTCCTAATTTTTTCATTTTTTTTTTCCTCACTGCCGTTCTGCCAGTGAAGAAACGCCTGGAAAGTGAGCGACCTCGCTCGCAGCGTCCGAAATCTGCGTGCGGTGCTGCGCGGTCTATGACATCGTCGTCGCGAGTGAACAGCAGCGGGGCACGCGAGCGCGCGCCTCTCTCGTGCTTTAGAATGCCTGTCCTAACTTTTTTTTCGCTTCGTATGCGCCATATTTTTACCGCGACCGTGTCCGAAGTGTTCGTTGTAAAAGTAGGAGGCCTTGAAAAAATGTTCGCTATATGTGGACGCAGTTTCAATGGGTAGCATAGGAAAATCGTAAGTGCACCGAAATATGGTCGTTATAACCGATAGATCGTTATATCTGGGATCGTTATAAGTGGGTTCGACTGTACTTCGAAATTTTCGGTAATTTAAATTCGAATTGAAGCGAATTCGAATACTGCAATATTCGTTCGAATATTCGAAGCATTCGAATATTTGCACAAGCCTACCATTTAGAGATTTGAGAGATTTGAGATTTGGTTTATTTTCTGCACATGTAACAGAAAAAACGAAGCAAAAGCAAAAGGCTACAGAGCCTGACGGAGGCTTTGCTCCGAGATACAGTCTGACACAGACATTCGACACACAACTAAGATCCACAAATTGCCAATTCATAAAAATTGATTGACTGACTGACTGATTGATTGATTGATTGATTGATTGATTGATTGAACGCAGCACAGGACTACAGGATGCAATGTGCTTCTTCAATCCAGCCCAATCACCTGCTCGTCCAATGTTGCAAACACGCACATCCTTTCTATATGGTGATATATAAGGGCAGTGCTTTGCTCCCCAAATGCGATTCCCATTCCGAGCTTTTTTAGAATGAGCATCCATGCACCACTGTTAACGATAATGAAGTTATCCAACGAATAAACGATAGATCAACTAAGTTTTCAAACCAGGCGTAGTAGGCAAGCATTTCACTGCCAGCATCAGCACACAAGTTGTCAAGGCAACAGTCAATCGGAGGTCTGCATACATCATGAATTTTGTCCCACCAAACTATCAATATAATCTTTTCTCCCCCCCTTTTACCCTTTTCCTGTGCGCCATCATAATAGAGGAGGGATGGAAACGAAAGTGACAACCACCAAGAAACGGTGTTTGAACGATACCAAAAGTTTCTCTCGGTGGCTGGAAAAACAAGACAGCTTCACAAACTCCGGTGTATTAGCAGGATTTTGAGCTCCTTTCTCGTCATCCTTGCCAAATAAATTATTGGACGCAGCACACTTTCAGCCAAATCGTTCTAATGCAGCTAAGGAATCGCAGATGACTCAGTGAGTGGTTTTGAAGATTATTTTTCAATAACTTTTGTGCTTTTCGTGAAACAATTCATGCAATGTCCAAGGTAGGCCCTGTACAACCTAACTCTCTCATTATAGTCATGATAGCCATCGTGAGAATTCCAACCTCCAACTTGCCTGCATTCACGACACTCCCAATTGCTCTCCTGAAAATTTCACAGCATAACAACTGCACACCTCAAGTCTACGTAAATTTTTAAAGGGCAAAAGGTTTGACCATTGTGTCCATAAATATGGCAAGTCAGCTTTCCTTGCTAGCCAATCCACATCACTGCTTCACTTTTCTTGCCAACGCTTTTTCATTTGGCATATTTAGCAGTAAACTAGAAAGATGGCATTCCTATCATCCCTCAATACCATGGAAATAAAATCTAGAGAGTTGTATACGCAATAATGTGCCACCACAGCACTGAATTCATGCCCATGTGTGGGATCGGGTGCGTGAACAATGTGCTCACCTTGATGTGTTGTTAGTGGCGCCATCACTCATAAGAAACCGGGCAGCGGCGTCGGGACAGAGCTCTGCTGCACGTGCCATGTGCCGGACCAGGGCATCCTGCCTTTCCAAAGCAGGCCGTGCTGCTGCGTGACGCTTGCACAGGACCTCATAGCGCTTGCGCAGCTCTGCCCGCAGCCGACTAATGCGAAGGGAACGCACACTCCGCACCGTTGAAGCATCACTGCATATACGAAACACCCACTGTTAATACTGCCAAATCCAATGATGACATAGTGAAAATGGCTCTCGATTTTACTATAATGTCACTTGAAATATGAAACCAAGCATAAATACCTCTGCAGAAACAATCATAGCGCAAAACGGCACAATGAAAGAAGTGGAAATTTTAAGGGCTCGTTTTTCCTCGTTAGACACAACATTAATGATAACTAATGCCAAGGAAAGTATAGGGGATGTTATTAGTAGTAAATGTAATGTTAATGCGAAGAAAGAAAAGCTGGTTCTCATTAAAACGGCACGAGGACAGATAGATACACGGGACAAGCGCTAGCTAACCTGGTGCGTACCGGTCTTGCACTTGTATCATTTGGTGTTACGATTTTTTTTCAGCAGACGTCATGAACCAACTAGCCCAAGAAAACATTTTGATAAATACCTTACATATCCTGCACCTCCTCAAGACCCCCCTCCCCCTTCCTTTTCTCGCCCTTTCCCAATTTAGCTGATCAAAGCTGCCTCATGCTTTCTGATGGCCAATTCATTTTGCTTTGTCAACAACTTGACCAAAACCTTACCCTCGGTGCAGAATAAATTATTCCTACACCGTGGCCTTACCCTATCATAAGCTGTGCTTCAAATTCTTTCTTTCAGCATATCGTGTGCACTAACCGAAATGCGACGTCAGAAATTTTAAAAATCTACTAAGTGACAGACACACTGCACGTTGTTTTCAGCCTGTCCAAGTCTACAGCTCTTACTTTCAAGTGAATTTTCCCATTTGAATCTGTGAGGATGCTCGACAAACTTACATCCCCTGATAGCTTGTCATAATCGCGTGGTGCTAGTCTCTCTTGTAATTTGACTTAGTCTTTATGCACGGGCCATGCCGATGTCGGCGCAGTTGCATGATGGACAAGTTTGAGACCCCCGGCATAGAAAGTCCACCTAAGTGCCTATCTGTATATTTGCACTACTAAGTGCTGTGTCCTTTGTTCCTTGGGCACAAGAGATCATGCAAATCTTCTGGCAATCTCTCCTTGCTATGTTTGTGTGCAGAGATTCTTCCATGCATGTTTACATGTTGCTCCAAGATGCTAAACACATTTGTAAAACACCGTTCTCCATTGCATGGCATAGGCTTAGTACTAGTATTGACTATGTTGAAGCTACTAATGAAGCTTTGTCAGTGTTGAATGGAGATCACTTTCTGCTGTACTTTGGCAGCATGTACACACAACGTTGCAGATAAGGTTATATAATGAATCAACAATGAATTTATGATAATCATCAGCTTAGCTGGGCCCACCACTGAACAAAGGCCTCTCCTGGACAACTCAATTCTCCAGTATCTTATTCCAGTAACAGCATTCTATTAGTTCAAATTTCAGTCTCATAACCGAATCTGCCACTGAACTATAAAAGGACTTAATACAGAAAAATTTTAGCTATCCGCAATTTATTATGCACGAAACTTGCTCATTTCCCTGTCCCCCATGTAACATTAATTCAATCAACACAAAACAGCAGCACAGACAGTGTTGGCAGAATGCACGAGCTGTACACACTTTTCTGCCAAGAAGATATTGGTAAACAGTAGGGGTGTGCGAATATTCGAAAGTTTCGAATATTCGTCGAATATTGCATTCGTAATATTCGTATTCGATTCGATAACCACATATTCGAAAAATTCGAATATTCGAACTAACTCGAATATTCGATCTTTATGAATATTCGGTCATGTATGTTACTGTGAAGAACTTCCGATTTTGCGCCTTTACGATAAGAGAATCGACAGTAGACCATGCAGTGATTACTACGACTTCGGCGCGAGTGCGATGATGCCTGCACGGAAATACACGGGAGCGTGATGACGGCTACCGACGAACGCGCCGGCACGTCATCGCGACAAACCTACCAACGATAAAATCTTAAAGAATCTAAATCATGAACTGCCTGCTCGGTAGTACGTGTGGCTTTGCGGTTTAACGCTGTTACCGCTCGTGTAAGCGTACTGTAAGTTTACCGAACACGCCGTTCGCTGCCGCGCCCTTGTGCGCGGGACCGCATCAATAAAGTGCGTACCGCTCGTGGAAATGAAGGCAACTCGCGGCCGCTGCATTGGCCCGACAAAATACTCGCCGCACCTTTGCACGGTCCGGTGCTGAGCGAGCACGAAGAAAAAAAAAATGCCACTGCGCAAGGGCACATGCACGCGTATGTTAGAGCGAGCGGCGCCTACGTAGTTCGATAGAAGGCGACGCACTGTACGCAACTAGCTAGGGACGCTCAGCTTGACGTGCGATGCAGCAGGTAACGCGTTTCATGTGTAGCTGCACCAGTTTTCGCTAATGGATCGCCATACAAACGTACGCGCACGCGTCGAAGAAAGCCTGACGAGTCGTACGTTAGCTGAGACGCTACTTCGGCATGTGTTCCCTTCATAGTTCCGAAATGAGTCGGTGGTAGAGCATGGTCATACGAATGAGCTCAAGGGTTCTTCCGCGCAGTGGCAAAGAAAAGGCCATGCGCTTTCCGTAACGTTACAATGGCGTCATCACATATAGTTCTCTGTTGCTAACGGCGGCGCACATAAGGCGACGGACGGAAATTTGAGGCAGTTAATGCGTAGTTCCGCTGCGTTCCCGACAGCGCTTTTGGGCATCCGTCGTACGCGCATCACACTCGCGCGGCAGCGTTTGCAGCGTCTCCTGCAATCAACCCTCCGTTACACAGTTGCTGCGATCTCGCTGTGTTGCCAACATCAGTTTACTGCCGTCGGCAGCCAGTGCGCCGAAGGCGGTCGCAATGCGGCAAAATAGTGCCCTCGCCGCCGCGTGTTGTGGCTCCGTTAACAAAAAGGCGTACTTGGGGCGTCTTTCTGTCACACATCAGCAATCATCTATCTCGCGTGCTTTCCTCGCGTTAGCACCGCGCGCCCGGTACGTCATGGTCACGATCGTGCGGCTATCGGCGTGACAGAGCACTCTTGATCGGGAAATGGCGAGCGCGCAGTTCTCGGGAAAGGGAACGAAAGCAAGCCAGATAAGGATTATTGTTGTGTATGGCTCGACCTGTGAGAACAGGGGCAAAAAAGAAAGCGATAAAATCGGGGGTCGTACGAGCTAAAACTGATAGTGTGGGAACCCGGATGAATTGTGACCACCTTGGGCGTTTTAATAATCGCTTAGATCAGGGGTGTAGCCAGAAATTTTTTTTTCGGGGGGGGCACCTCCTTGATTTCGAGGAGGGCACCTCCTTGAAATGGTCATTTATCACTCTGTATGCCATGGCGAAAGAAAATTTCGGGGGGCGCAGGGGTCCGGTGTGCCACCCCCTGACTACGTCACTGGCTTAGATTTTTAAAGTACACGGGCGTTAACTGTTACATTTCACCTAATCAGAATACGGTTGCCATGGCAGCTATCGAACCAGCGGCCTCGCTAGTTATCATGGCAGATACAAAAGCTTCTTTTTTTTTTTTTTTTTGTAATAAAGTGCTACCACATGTGAATTCAACCCAAGATATCACAGTCACAAGCTCAACTATTAGTCATATGCTTCCTGGCAAGTACAGATGGTGACATTTTTTTGTGCAATAACAGACTAAAATAGCTAACAAATGTATTGTTTTCAACATAAATATATGGTAAAGTAAAAGATTAGGGTTAAAAAAATCGCATCTCTTGATTATTCGGTATTCGATTCGTATTCGAAGCTATGTATTCGTATTCGATTCGTATTCGAAAATTTTGATATTCGCACACCCCTAGTAAACAGTAACTCATGAATAGAATGTGTCCGCCTCT
>JALIZH010031190.1:0-21438 GCA_030522465.1 Rhipicephalus appendiculatus | reverse complement strand
GGAGAGAGAGGGGGAGAATTTTTTATTTTAATTTTTTTTTGAAAGGGCTTGCGCATGCGCAGTAAGGGTGGTCACGCCACACACCACCACCACCACCGGATTAAGCTTCGCCATAAGATGCTTCACATCTAAAACACCTATGACAGAATGGGAATCGAACCCGGGTCCTCTGCGTGGCAGCCCAGCACTCTACCACTGAGCTACTCCGCTGCTTGAAACTACGGTGCAAACTGACCCTACGCAGGCTTCATATCGGGTAAGGAATGGCATTAACTTGTGTTGCAAAGCGTTTTAGAGCAGTAAAGTAAGAACCAGGCGTCACACATTGCGAATTGCGTAACGAGTGGGTCGTTCAATGCTCCAAACCATTACAAAAGCCTGAGGCATAATTCTTCATCGTCGTAGCCACAGCATCCACAAAGCATCCACAAAGTGCACATAATTCTTTACAAGAATGTAGCGGGCACCGCGCTTTTCCGAAGAATGACGAATAATGGAATAGTAGACGCTTCCCCACTACACAAAAATTATGATTTATGGATTAGTGGGTACTATGCAAGTGGGCTTGTAGTAGTTGCCCCGAGAGTGTTTAAAAAAGGCTAAAGGCCGCTCTCCCAGCTTTCGCTGTGGCTGTGCTGCGCGTTCTGCGCAGACCTGGCGGATTTTCTATATGCCAAATATATGTGTCAAACCCATGATGTGATTATGAGGTAGGTCGTAGTGGGAGATTGCGCGTTATCCTGGCTACTTGTGGTCATTTAAAATGCACCTTAATCTTGCTATTTGGGGGGTGTTAATGCATTTTGCCCGTATGGAAATGCGGCCACCCTGGAGGAAACGGACGACGACGAAGTGTCTGCCTAGCAGTACGCTGTTCGAGTATCTCTTGCCTTTTTTGCGCAATAATATGTGAACCTCTTGAAGCCTACCGCTGCGTTCATCGGCAATGAACATGGACCAGTTCGGATATCTGCCAGGTCCTGCGGCGTCCGCGGCGGCCGCGTCCAGGAAGCGGACGGGCCCATTCTTCGACAGCGAGGACACTGATGCCTACACACTGACAGGCGAGGGGCCATCTGATGACGACTTCGAACTTGTAACGAGCCGAAAGGCGAAGAGGCGTAACTCCAGGGCCTCTTCATCCTTGAACACACCAAATGAAGGAGCGACGTGAAGGCCCGAGGTCAACACCATCATTTTCGTTCCTGTTGACCCCAACGGCATTATGAAGCGCCTCAACAGGCAATCTGTTTCAGCGCTGCTCGAGGGACTGGTGCCAGATGAAATCATCGACATCCGAGTGAACCCGCGTAAGAACGTCATGGCGATTGATGTTTCGAATGCAACCGCACTGAACACACTACGAAACGTCAAAGTGCTGGATGGAATTAACGTCCGCTCCTACATCCCAGTGGGCTCCGACGTCGTCACTGGTGTCATCTACGACGTTGACGCTGCGATTCCCAGCTCCGACTTGTGCGGTCTGGTCAAACCAGCCAATGAAGCCAGCCTCATCGCCAAGGTTGCTCGTTTGGGTACCTCACGCTGCTTGAAAATAGATTTCAAAGGCAACTGTCTACCTTCGTACGTAAAGGTGGGCCACTTCCGTCACCCTGTAAGACCTTTTGTGCCGAAGCCATTGCAATGTCACAACTGCATGAAGCTTGGTCACGTGAGAAGCGTATGCGAAGACAAGCGAGTATGTTCTCGCTGCGCTGAAACCCATTCCGCGGACAATTGTAAAGCCAATGTTCTCAAGTGTTCAAATTGTAATGGACCTCACGAAGCTTCCTCAAAAGTTTGCCCAAAAATGAAAAGAGAGACAGCCGTATTGAGACAAATGGCGAAAGATCATACATCTCATCGCGAGGCCGCCGCAACCGTCAGAAAGCGGCGCCGTCGACGCCGAAGTTCATCAGAGAAAACCAATGACTCTGCATCCGCAGCGCGCATTCGACGACCTCCTTCACCTCCTCCTTTGCCACCCGGACTCTGCACGGCTGGTATGAACCAGAATGAAATGAAAGGCATGGTTGCTGTGGATTCCACTTGGCCTAGATTGCCGAAGCCGAAGCCACACGGATCGGCTACGGCCGGTACAAACAAGGACACCGTGGAAGGCATGGACACAACTGATACAGCTTGGCCTTCATTGCCGAAGTCGCCGCGACGTGCAGATACACTGTGCACATCGGCAAGAGTGAACCCTGAATCTACGACTGACAAGTTGCCAGAAGAAGACAAGTCAATCCTCATAGTGCTTCGATCCCTGTTAGACACACTTCGCGTGTTCGTCGGCAGGCTGAAGTCACCATACGCTGAGTCCGTACAACAGGTACTGGATGTTCTATGTCCAGTGCTTGAAAGCCTTCAGTAGGCACTATGACTGGACGGCTTACAGAGGAACGTGATACGCCTGAAATACTGCGTGCACTACTATCGAACGCAGCAGCGTAGTTTCAGCTCACGTGTACTTTTTTGTATGTTCCCTATCTTCTATTTCTCTATCTTTTCATCCCTTAATCCCTTTCCCCCAGTGTAGGATAGCAAACCGGACGCGCGTCTGGTTGACCTTCCTGCCTTTCCTTCTTCTTCCTCCTCCTCCTCCTCCTCCTGGAGGAAATCAAACCCATGACCTCGAGGTGGACAGCGCCTGGTAATTTGTTCCTGACGTTCGAGCAGCTTTGAGGGCTGTTGCGGGTGTACGGAGTCTGCCACTGTCTCAGAGTGACTAGCACAGTTCATCGCTTGAAATCCAACGGGAGTGTCCGGTGACTCTGAAAAAAAAACACAGTGGCGTTTTACTTCATCAACGTGGGTGTCGCAAAAGCGAAATGGTACTGTCCCATTGTGCACTATGTACCGCGTTTCTTTTCTTTAACCAGGATGAGGACAATGTAGATTTTGTTGCTGTAGGCATACACAGTGATTCGAACGTGGGTGGGCATGGCTAGATCCTCTTTGCCGCCTGCTGAACAGCTGTGTAGGTCATTCACCTTTACCAAGTCGAAAGTCTGATCATTACTGCCCCCTTCTTCGTTCGTGTATTTGACAAAATGAACAACCATCTATGCTACAAGGCCAGTCTCCCCATTCCATAAGTTTCCCAAGACTGGAAAAGGTAAACAAAACATGGTTGATCCCTCCGTCGTAGGAATCGGTACAACACGAAAGTGAAACGTGTCCTTACAGAAGTAGTTGAATCTTTTCTGTACATTGTTATAAGAGAGTTTGCGCAATCTGTATTGGGGTTTGACAGTGATATCACCGTTTAACGTGAATGCATCCACGTTACTGCTAGGTGGCACGTCTGTATCCCGACGACTAACATCTATGATCAATGATTAAACAAACCCTTGTGGTCATAGATGCTTGTGGTAGCTGTACGGGGAGAGCGGAATCAGAGAAAGCAGAGTGACATCCAGAAGAGCGTCGCTGAGTGGACGCCGAAATTCGGCTAAGGTCGCCTACTCGTGGCATGTTAGACTTATTGAACACCGCTGCCCTACCAGAGGGAAACGCAACGCGCGTTGTGTCTTCCCCGTTGGCCGGTTGCGATTTTTCATGGGGTGAGCTTAAGTTGGGAACGCCGAGTTACGACTAGCCACCATATTACGGCCACGTGAAGCACCCGCGCGTCGCAGGGGTTTCTTTCGGTATGGATAGACGCTATGAGCGAGGCCGACGCTGGGGGTAACGTCGCCACCTGGCAATGTGTTAATGCGTCGAAAAAGCTGCACTTTTCTTATTCGAAACGTGCCGAATGGGATGGACGCGTAGAAACGACGCTTTGAAGGAACTAATTGTGTGTTTCATGATCATCATGCATTATTTCACTTTCACAAGAGCATTGTGCGAGGACAGTGCTAGATATAAAAGACGCGTTTGTATAGCCTACAGCGTATGTGACCGTGGCGCAGCAGGAGTCTGGTCTCGCCAAGCTTGGTGTGCGGACGCATCATGGCTTGCTCCGTGGACGGCGTTTCAGCGGCCGCGTCTGGCCGCGGTGTTCGAGGTTCTGGCCCGCCCGCGGGCTACAAGTTTGTTCTGCCCACTTTGCCGAAGGATGAAACAATGAAATCATGTGTTTTTCTGCATTGTGACGTCGGAGGAAGACCCTACAGGATTGAGGATTTCCGAGCACCACTGGAAGAACTGGGTGTCATCAAAGCGGTGAGTGGCATTGGGCCCTACCAAATGAGTCATGTCTGGATGCTCAAGCTACGTACTTCAGAAGCGAAAAATATGCTTTTGAGCAGTGGCGGAATTCCGGTGAAAGGGCGATACTGTGCTGTGATTGACCCTGTGAAGCAGGAGCTTACAGTGAAGGTACACTGGGTACCTTTCGACGTGCCTAACGAGGCCGTTCGAAAAGTGTTGAGTGAGTACGGTGACGTGAAAGATGTCAAGCTAGAGGAGTGGAGCGTACCAGGATTTGAACAGGCCGAGTCGACAACCCGCGTCGCTCGTATGACCCTTCGAGAGGGCATCACTGCGGACGAGTTGCCAGATCTGTTTAAGTTCCAAGGAGGAGCAGTATTGGTAGTGGTGCCAGGCAGAGCACCAAACTGTCTGCGCTGTCGAATGAAAGGGCATATCCGTCGTGACTGCCGAACGCCGCGATGCACCACATGCCGCGCTTTCGGTCACGAACGGCAAGACTGTGTGCGCACTTATGCCACAGTGATAGGCGCCACGCCAAGACGACAGGATATCCATGACTTAATGGATGAAGTAGAAGCGGAAGAGGCGGCTTCACCATCAACCCAAGAAATTATCGGAGCAAGCCAGGACAGTGGTTGCGCAACGGGAAAGCTAGCGGCGCCGCAGGAGGCCGAAAACCGACGCCCGGAAACTGCGCCTTCGGAGAAGTCGCTGGCGGCGCGTTCGATGGTGCGTTCGCGAGCAACGCATCGGGACGCATCAGTCAAAGACGACGATATTGCAAAGGAGGAAGGCGATATGACAGTAGACGCGCCTGAACAAAGAAAAGAGACGGGTAAGATCGAGGAAGACAGCTTTGGAGGAGACCAAGGCGCGTTGGTAAAAATGAATGTGGACCCAGCACTTGTAAAAAAGACGCCGTGAGGAGGATGACGTGGATACCGAACGCGAGCAGCGGCAGCTTGAATGCGAATGGAAGAAGGCAACTGGAAAGAAGGGGAAGTACGTTCCCCGCACCCGAGCAGCGTCGCTAACCCGCGGCAGCTGCTCTGACGAGTGAAGACTGCAGCCTGTCAGCCCCGCCGGTAAGCGCTAGGCTCCCGGCGTCCTTTCAAAACGCAAATGGCGGCGCCTAATGTACCCCCTATGCGTGGCTACTCTGAATGTTCGAGGATTAGGCGCGAGACGCAGGCAGTATCAGCTGAAGCGTCTGGCGCATGACCTGGACCTGGATGTGCTCGCGGTTCAAGAAACAAAGGTGGAGAGTGAGAGTCATACTGACAGCATGCTTGCACCTTTCCGTACCTATTACTCCGTGTGCGTGAGTCATGCGGTTGGTTCCTCTGCAGGATGTTGTCTCCTACTGAAGAATTCAATCGGCATTGCAGTAGAAAAAGTGGTGTCTTGCGACCGCGGTAGATTTGTGATGTGTGATTTCAAGTTTGCTGGGTGTGCATTCCGTGTGGTGTGTGTTTATGCACCTACGTTGCCAAAGGAACGTTTGCAGTTCTTTCAAGATATCTCTCATATGTTAGACTGTGATAGAGCAATGATACTGCTTGGTGACTTTAATTGTGTTTTTGAAGCTGATGACCGGTCTACAGAATCGCGCGTAAGGGATGCCAGTTCGGTGTACTTCAGGGATCTAATTGGCAATGTACCTATGGTTGATGTGGCTTATACAGCTGTCGGTGGGAAACGTCGACACTTTACTCATTTTCAAGGTAGCAGTCATGCTCGGCTCGACCGCGCTTATGTGACCTCGGAACTAGCGTTCAGTTGCAGAAACTACATGGTTAAACAGATATCGTTTAGCGACCATAGTTTGGTCATGTTCGAGATAGGGTCCAAGACCAAAAGAAAGTTGAATGGGAGCTTTGGAAGTTTAATGAAAACCTATTAAATGATGACGACTTTCTCGACCACTTGAAGAGTAAAATCAAACGTTTGGTTAAACAAAGGGAGCAGGACAAGTTCGAAGAATGGGAAAGCTTCAAACAGAGCATTAAATTTAAAGCAATAGAAAGAGGGTGCCAAATAAAGTACCTGTTGAGCACGGAAGAAAGATGCTTGCGATCCCATCTAGAGACTTTAATACTAGAAGAAACAAATGGTCCTGGGTTGTTCATAAGTGAAATAAGAGCAACCAAAATAAAATTGCAAGCTATAGAACACGAAAAATACAAAGGTGCAATGGTTCGGGCTCGATCTGAGAAACTACTTGTAGGAGAGATGCCAACCAAGCGTGCCCTCTCAGACGAGAAGACTTATGCACGTTGCAATGAAATAGGTGAAATAGAGTATGCTGGCGCTGTAGCGAGGGACCGAAACGCGATTAAACTAGCGTTCGTAGATTACTATAGAGAACTCTTTGCTTTGCGCAAACCCTGCAATCCAAACTTCCGGCAGGATTTCTTGCCTGAAATACCACAATTGGATAGCGAACAAACGGATTTATTGGAAAGAGAAATTACCGTAAAAGAAGTTGAGAAAGCTATTGATGACCTGAAACCCGGAAAGTCTCCCGGTCCAGATGGCTTAACAGCTGCCTTTTATAAGGCATTTAAGCCGCACTTCGCCTTAATTCTGCAACAAGTATTTGTTGAAGCTTTCCGAAAAGGGCGCTTACCACCTTCCTTTGCGCGGGCACACACGGTGCTGATTCCGAAGTCTACTGATGAAGCACAGCGTAAAACAGTGAAAGGATATAGGCCTATAACTTTAACAAGTGTTGATTACAAAATTTTTATGAAAGTCTTGGCTAGCAGGATGCAAAGTGTCATTATGGATTTAGTGGGGCCACACCAGACTTGTGGAATAAGAGGTAGAAGTATATTCACAAACATTCATGTAGCGAGGAGTATTCTAGAATACTGCGATGCTCAGTTAGGAAGAGCAGCGATGATACAAGTTGATTTTTCAAAAGCCTTTGATATGGTATGTCATGCCACACTTTTTGATATATTAGAACATGCTGGCCTGGGTTCTATCCTGTGTGAAGGAGTTAGAATGGCATATCAAAACTGTACCACCAGTTTGGTTGTAAATGGGGAACTTACAGAACGCATTGATGTTCGCTCGTCTGTAAGACAGGGATGTCCAATGTCACCATTGCTGTTTGCTTTGTTTTTAGAGCCTCTGTGTAGGAAAATCATTAACAGTGATCAAATAAGAGGTTTCAGGCTGCAATCCTGTGATGTACGAGTGCTCGCCTATGCTGATGATGTTGCATTTATATGTACTGACAAGGAAAGTGTGAGAACAGCTCTGCAGATCACGCAAAGTTTTTGCGACCAAACTGGCAGTTTATTGAACAGAGACAAAAGTTTTGGATTATGGCATGGTTCCTGGCAGCAGACACCCAATGTCTTTGAGCGACTGCAGTGGAGCACTGTACCCAACAAATACCTAGGGGTACCACTAGATAGATATGGGGAAAATACGCAGTTTTGGAGAGATAAAGCGGATGAAATGAGCACAAAGACTTTATCTTGGGGTGGTCGGGATTTGTCAATATTTGCACGATCCACGGTATGTAACGTTTTTCTGGCAGCTAAAATATGGTACGTTCTACAGGTTCTCTACTGCACAAGAAGTAACATTCAGCGTTTTCATAGGATCTTTGCAACATTTGTTTGGAATTCTAAATACGAGCGAACATCTCGGACTAATCTTTTCCGTAAGGTCAGAGACGGTGGTTTGGGGTTAAGTCATCTTTTCTTGAAACAGGTCATCAGTAGATTTTTTATTCTTAAGAGATCAACAAGACCCTTTCATCCGTACAATAATTCAGGTCATGTTACCGGGAGCTATACCAGAATTTGTTGTCTCCACCATGAACAGCGGTCCGTATAAAGTATCCCGCTACTTATGCGAGGTGGTCTCTTCCTATAGGTTTCTTATAAGTAGATTTTCAATTGAATATTTAAGCAACGTTCCCAGGAAGCGCCTACGAAAGGACCTGGTAGACATAGTTTTTCCAGCCCCGCTATACAGAACCATTTACGGGGAGGGATCGGGGAAGCGATGTCCTGAAACGCGTCAAAAGATGTTAGTTCCGCCTGGGGTTAAAACGTTTTTCTTTAAACTTCACACAGGCACACTGCCTGTGAAAACATGGCTTGAAGAACGAGGTATGTTTGTGCCATGGGGAGTGAGTTGTCTTTTGTGTAACAAACCGGAAACTGTAGAACATGTTTTTATTGACTGTTGGGATGCTGTGTTTTATTGGGATGTCCTGCAGAGAACATTGAAAAAGGAGCTACCAATTGACGCCTACGGTATTCGTTTTCTGCCTGTTCGAGGAGATAGTGTCCCGTATGACCTCTTCACGCTTCTAGGCCTTTATAGCATATGGAGGTCATGTATGGATATACGAAATGCTGAACCCCAAGCGCGCTCGGTTAATGCCTATTTTGTTGAACAGGTTACGAAGCTCAGAGAAGTGCTGGAACACAGAGGGGCAAGTGAAGAAATGCTTTGTGTATTAGATACATTGAAACGGTTAAAAGTGCATAAGTGAATGCAGCCAGCCTCACGCAAGCTGGTGGGTGATGTGTGGCACCTGTGTATATGTATATAATGTATTAACATTGCAATAAGGAAAAAAAAAAAGTGACCGTGGCGCAGTGGATAGCGTGCCCGGCATCGCTTGTCGCGGACCAAGAGGTCGTAGGTTCGACTCCAGTTGACGGAACTTTTTTTTTCTTTGTCTTCTGATCATGTGTATTTTTTCGATGTCATTTCCGTGACGGAAATACGTCACTGAAATCTTGGTGGACCCCAGCATAAAACACTTTCGTGTTAAAAACGGCTCTTCATGCTACCTGCACCCGGCCTTTCAGGAAACTAAAAAAAACACCGTTCGCTCTTACCGCGTTCATGCAAGCATTAATTACCCACACAAGCAAAGACACAGCTGCTCATTTATTTAAAGAAGCTAAAAAAACTATGAAAGTCCGAAGAAGGAAACACGCTGATGTACGCTTAATCGATGTACACTCAGAGATGCCCGCTCTGGGTTCGCCTAACTCAACTGCACTCACAACCACTCACTGTAGCCCAAATTGAAGGGTCGTGCACATGTGCCTGAACAACACAGAAGACAACGAAATCGTTAGTGACGCACCTAAAGAAAACAGGTTTTTGCGACGGCATGTAGACTTAATGTGCTGCCCCAAGTGGGCGCGTGATTCTGTCAGTCTCTCTTCTTCCGTCTCCCTTGACATCCTTTTATCCGTTCTCCCAGTGCAAGGTAGGGAACCGGAGGTCTGTCTGTTAACCTCCCTGCCTTTCCTTGCTTCTCCCTCTCTCTCCCACTTTCTCGTTTTTGCATGAAAACTACATTCCAGAGAGATAGTCATGAAGCACGGCTCGTCTTATTCTCGAATCAATAGATCTACTTCTCTCCGTTTCAGCACCTCGCACTCTCTAACTTTGAAGCCAGTCACCGCGCATTGCAGCATATCTTCAAACACTCGACATCCCGAAACCCATGAGCACAAACGTGCTTACGCCGGAACGCTTTGTACAAAGGAAGGCGTTGAGCATCTGCGCGCACAAACACCGCCGCGCTGGCTGTTTTTGCGTTGCAAAACAGGCGCGACAGTATTGAAATAGGCACACCTCACGGCAAGGATACGCGTGCGCTCATGTAATTGTGAGCAATGTTTATTTTTTCTTTTCTTTCACACAACTGACGTCACATTGTAAAGGCAGGACAGCGGTGTACACAAGATAGGTATGGCGCCTTTGTAAATGTCGCATCTCCACTGCATCACGGCTCGCTTCGACATCTGAAATTTTGCTTGTACCATTCCGCTAACGCGGCGGCTAGGACGAAAGAGGGTTGCGAATACGTAAATCAAAAAATACGCCGCCCTACGATAGAGAATGCTTGTGCGTGTACTAGTGATGCAGAACTATCGGTAAATGGACTATCGATAGTATCGATAGTTCTTTTTTTAAACTATCGATACTATCGATAGTGCATTTAGCGATAGTTCTGCATCACTACGGGCACCCATGCACAGAACAAATAGCAGAAAATATTGAGTATTTTTTTTAACTATCCATAGTGTAAACAATCTATCTTTATAGTACTACTATCGCTAAACAATCGATATTATCGAGGGTGCAATCAATAGTACCATCAGGAGTATTGCGGCAGATAGTATAATCAGTACTGTTGTGAATAATTATGCTGTTGTTAGACGGCGATATTGCCAAATGATTTGCGATAGCCTGCTAGTTCGCTTAATTTATGAGCACTTTTCTAGCGAAAGAGATAAATTATTGCAGCATTCGAAATGCCGGAATATGTCCATAAATAAATTCGTTTTCTAATGTAATCAGTTACACCTCTCAAATAAAAACATAGCTTTTGATATTCCTATTTTGAAATCACGAATTGCAATATAAGTTTGAAGCCGCGCAGTTCCGCCACATGAGACAACTTGCTTTCTGCTAAAGCTGAATAGTTCAGCTTAATAATGTGAGCCAATCAGTCGCGTCTCTCAGCACTATAATAAAGTTTTACCATCCATCCATTCTGCTGAAGGAACGCAAGCATATCAACTTTCTTGCCCTTCTGCCTTCTTCTCCTGCTCCGCCATATACTACCACACATTCTGAGACTCAGGTTTATGCTGCAATGAGTTCACGCGGTTGATTTTATATTATATCGATTGTACAGTGGTGAACTCTCATGTCTAGAACGAAGGAGCGTCGTGCTCGGAACTAGGGAGCCTAGATGACCGGCCGTTTTAGGGTGGAGACATCTTCAAAAAGTGCCTTCAGGAAACTCAGCCAAAACCAGCGGGTAATGGGGCACGCTGTTGCCAGCTTCCACCAAATCTAGCATAGTTTTCTGTGCGCCGCCATTTTGGTCCCGACCGCCGCTCCCCTGAGCTCTTACGACGTAACGCTGAGCGACGCTGACGCGAGCTCACGCAAGGGAGGCAACAGCTCACGACCAGCGAGCGCGTCTCCGTGTGGACGCGCGGACGCGTCCCGTATGTAGGCTGCCTACTTGCAATGCGTGAACGCAGCAACGACAACTTCGGTTATCTATGCATTCGCGAACACCGTGAAACACATATAACATGTCCTGCAGCAAAAAACAGTGAACGAAATGCGCAGTACTGACAGAGCAAATACGAGACGCACTGGTGGGCTCCCAGCCGTCTCGATTTGAGCGAACCAGAGTAGCCGTCGGCCCGGGCTCGCTGGAAGCGGAACATTCGCAAGCCCTTTCTGTTGTGGTTAGTGCACGGCGGTGCGCAGCAATCAGGCATTCTCAGGCTTCACCGGCAGCGTTCAACACGCTATCGCTACGTTCGGCGCCGCATTGTCGATGATTAAACGGAACCGGGAGTAGACGCAGTGCGGACACCAAGATGGCACGATAGCGCGGCGCCGCTGTCTGGCAACATTGTGTTTTGGCGGGCGGCGGTGCGTTGGCGGCATGTAGTGGGTCAAAGGCTGAAATCACCCTAAAACGGCCGGTCATGTAGGCTCCCTACTCGGAACTGCATGCGGGCGACATCTGCAGTCGTAAATACGCCACACCTGAGCATGCGCGGCACCAACATTTTTTTATCCTTGTTTATCACCGAGAATGCAACAACCGCTTTGGCAGTCGAAAGCACTCTGAACGGCTTAGCGCAAAAAAAAAAAAAAAAGAAGCGCACCGTTCTCGGTAGTATACTATGCCACGAATCGAGAATATGTTCACAGTATAATAGGAGCCAATCCGGGCGACTGCGCTTTTTTTTTTTTTTTTTTGGCGCACACAGTTGACTGCGCTTCTGGTGGCCAAAGCAATTATCATGTCCGCAGTGATAATCAAGGACGGAAACTGCAAGGCGGGCACATCAGTGGCACCGCGCATGCTCAGAATTGGCCCGTTTCGAACTGCAGATCTCGCTCGTGCTGTTCCGACTGCGACACTCCATCATTCTAGACATGTGTGTTGACCACTGTACCTTCAAACTTACTATCGATAGCGCTATCGATAGTTTTTTGTACCATCGATAGTTCGATAGTGGCTCAACTATCGATAGTATCGATAGTACCATCGATAGTTCTGCATCACTAGCGTGTACGTGCGAACATCTGTATTTGATGGGCCACGGTAATCCCGGCAAATGTTGTAGTCGGGGTCTTTCACTTCATCGAAGTAAACTGTCGCAGTATAGAACTACAAAACTAAGAGGGTGGGCCAAAGCATCGATCCAAGCGTTTCTCCTTTACCGTGTTGAAATAGCCAGCCCATGTTTGCATAAGTGCATTCCTGCCTCTTTCTATCTGCCTGTATACGTCGAACATCCATTCCTGTTCATTGCAAGTGGTTCACTCTTATGTCCACCTTTGCATCACCTTCTTTCTTATACGTGGCTCCGCTCTTTGTTTTCATAGCAGGTTGGGATTGCGGCTCTGTCGGCTTGCATTCGCAGAGATTATTTTTGCTGAAGGATTTGGAATGAGATTTTTACGCCGATAGAAAGTTAGTACGATCAAGAGGTTTATTATGAGCAAGTTGCAATGCGTTTTCTTTGTGACAATTCTTTATTGCTATATGCTGGTCTCATCAGTACTTATTCTTGTTTGTACGGCAAATAACCGGCAAACATTGCTCTAAGCTGGTTGGTTTGTTGGTCTGCATTTGTGAAATTAGGCAAAATTGCTGAAAATTGGGCACATTGACATGTTCCGACTTAGTAGAGCTGTCGCAACGAAGTAGTTCATGGCCAAACCGTTCATACGTGCGTTTGCTAATATCGACACGCTATCTCTCGTGAGCATTTATTGTTGACGCGCGGTTCATTGTTTCAAAGTAAAACTACATCGCATGGAGATACAAGCAACATATTTTTAGCTGCAGGCGCTGGAAGCTTTCAAGATAATGATCACAGGCCTCTACGGAAGGGCAAAATTGCGCTATGCTTTCATACTCTCCTTGCCGGGCACTACTGCAAGATTTGGTTGAGCTGTTCATAGAAGTATCTCCCTTCCGCAAGATCTGTTTTTTTCACTAAGATGGAGTGGTGGCTCATCACCCGTCTAAGGCGCTGCGAAGGTTAAAAGCTGATTATATATGTAGAACCAAGTCAGGCTGCTACATAGCCTTTCTAATTAGCTATTTCTTCATCACCCGGGCCACGGTAAATATTCAAGCAACAGAACAAATCAGCTTGGAACCTTGTTGCCTACTCTGCAAGGATGGGGCCTGGAAATGAAGGAAAGAGCTGGCACCGTCAATAGGTGGCAGCGTTCCAACCAACCTCGATTGCGTGGACTCCTTCATTGCCAGATGTGCGCCAAGAGGTGAGCACCTTCATTAGGAGCAGCGCCTATTAAAGAAAGCAAAGTGTGGCGTCTGCCGTGTCCCTAATATCAGAGCACCAGCTGTTCGCTGAGGGCGCCAAGATGTTTACTGAAATCGCGGGAAATTGCTTCCTGGCGTCCTCATTTATTTCTCCTATTGCTTGCGGCAGCGGTGCTTTCTTAACACGCGTTACCGCCTTGGTGCCGGCATCCTCTCCTTTCCCGCATTTTACCTTAACCACAAAACACACCGCTGTACCTGGCTCGCCAGATATTGGCGTTCTCTCTTGTTTGCTTGTATTTGATCAATCGCCCGACTCAGCAGTCCCTTGGTAAAGTCAGTGTCCGTGTATTTAGATATATTTACAAGCAGAAGCAATAGCTGGCGTCAGACTGTAGCGTATTGATGGTGATGATGTTTCTCTACATATGGCTCATATCCACACTGGGACATTTGCAAAGGATTGTTCATGGAAACTTTTTGATATGTAGAGTATCAACTTGCGATTAAACAGAAAAGCAAATATGTAAGGGAAAGCGTGCAATAATTATTTATTCGTACATCAAGACAAGACCAGACAGATGAATGATTACGTTGGAGTGAAATTAGAATAATGGGGTGCTATCGCGGAACGATTCCTTTTTCTATTCCAATTCTTTTCCGCGTGACGCCGAAGCATACGTCAGCAGTGGGCGGGGAACGCGCGACGCCGGCTCCCGTTGTGGGGTAACGTCATTTTGACGTCAGGCTCTTTTACGGCTGCTTGATGGACAGACGCTTCGACCAATCACAGACGGCTAATGGCGGCGAAAGGAATAGAAAAAGGAATGGAATCGTTGCGCGATAGCACCCATGGTTTAAAAATGTAACAGTGTGTTTATTAGTTATTGATTCTTTACTGCTATAATCGTACATGAACAACTAGCAATGTCCACTTATCGTTTACATCGTTTTTTATCCTTGTCTCCCTAACAAAGTAGGCACGCGTCTACTGCCTTGTGACGCTAACCCGACTGCAGACTGTCGGCACCTGGATTTTAAGTGCGTGTTGGATCACGCAGTGCATCCAAGAACGTAAACACACAACGTTTGGCGAGAGGAAACCCAATGGCGGCTACATACTGCCGGCAGATGCCGGTGGAGCCCGGCCAGGTACCTCCAAGACTCACACACTTTGAGTTATCGGAGAATCCATGTATACAGCTGTGGCGAACCATGTATTAAATGTTGTAAATGCGTCATTTTTTTATCTTAGTGCCATCGTGTTGTCGTTGCGCTGGCTGCAAGTGCGCGGCTCGAGTTCAGCCGATTGTCATCGCACTGCTGACAATCGGCCGTAACAATCGGAACATAAACGCGCGTTTCTCGTGAGAACGGGACGCCATGGTATAACACACGTTGCGTGTTGACACAAACGAATGCTGCTCGCATTCACACATGGATGTTTACTCGCAACAAAGGCCCTGTCGTTGTTCGTGTTGTAGCAGCGCTTTGTTGCATGCTCCTGTTTTCTGACCAGTGAGTCGATTATTCGCATTATTTCGCCCTTGGACATAAATTGGAGGGAGGAATGTGTCCCCAGGCAGCATCTGAGTAGAAGAGGACAAATCAGTTACCCCAGTTTCTTTCCTTTCGCTTCAAGTAAGATGGCTCGAGGAAAATCCTGAAAAGGATCAACAACAAATATTTATGGTACCTGTTTTCCTAACTGCAACCGTAGGCTGACTGGTCACACTGTCTAATCACGGAATGGTAAGGCGGAAGGTGTCGTGAAACAATTATAATAAGACTGTTTCTATCTGTGACAACAGTGAAATCGCACACACAACACATGCTGCAAACAAGGAAAGGTCACCGCGAGAGTGGTGCGCCCTTAAATGCTGCGGTTAGCGGAGCTTGCTGTGCACTCCGGGAGCAGTCGCAGCGGGTTCACATGTTCCAGTAGTTGCTGCAAAGGAAACGCCGCTTTTCAGCGTTAACTCCTTTTATTCCGTAAGTAGTAGATGATACTGCGGGCAAGGATAATTATATGCATACTCGAATGTCGAATACTCAATACGGTGCGCATAAAAGCATCAGTTCAGCACAGCAAACGGAACGAGAGCAATGTATGAAAAGGGAAATGCAGGGAGGTTAACCTTGTACAGTAACCGGTTTGCTACCCTGCAAATGGGTGGGGAAATAGGGTTGTAAAGAAGACAGAGTGATAGAGAGAGGTAAACTAAAAACTAAAAAAAAGACACATACACGGACACACAGGCAGGGCATTCAAATCAAAGCCGTTCTGAGAGGCCACTTGAACGCGGGAAGCGCAGTAGCGCTTGCACAGCCTTCCTCTGAGACGCTGCATCCGGTCGATGGCGCAGGATTCGCTCTTCCGAAAGAGTTCGGTCGTCTAGTTTATCAAGTGCGCTGAAAAGCGACTGTATCTGTAAACAGTACTGTGGGCACTCCAACAGAATATTCTGAATAGTTTCATCACTGACGCAGTGGTCACATGCTGCAGTGTTGGCCATCTCTATGCGGAACGCGTACGCTTGCGTAAATTGGACACCCAACCACAACCTACACAAAAGGGTAGCATCAACTCGTCGAAGTCCTGGAGTAATTCGAAGATTCAGTTTGGAATCCAGGGAATATAGCCGTTCTTGCTTGAAGTGCGGCTCTTTCCACTGTGACGTGGTGCATTGGCAGCAAGCACGCGGAGCTTCCATGCAGTGTCAGTCCTAGAAAGCGGTATTGATATCTGACTGTTTTGTGTATGGGCTGAACGGGCAGCTCGATGAGCCCGTTGATTGCCGTTAATCCCACAGTGACTTGGGAGCCATTGAAACGTTATTTCATGTCCTTTCTCAAGTAAGCAGTGTGCCTGTTCTGCAATTTCAAATACCAGTTGCTCGTGCGGGCCGCGGCGTAAAGGTGACAGAAGGGATTGCAGAGTCGCCTTTGGGTCACTGAAGATTGCCCATTTTTTGTGCCCGTTAATCAGTAATGAAATGCAATGCGACACGAAGCGATGTGAGCTCTGCTGCTCTCGATGTCGTCAGGTGATAGGTCTTAAATTGGATTGTTGTGGCTTTCATACGTATCAGGACGGCTGCGGTAGAGTTGTTCGGTATACAGAGCCGTCGGTGTACGTGCATTGATCCTCGGTACTTCTCATATAGCAGGAGCAAAGCGAGCTGTTTAAGAGGCGGTGTCGACATGTCTGCTTTTTAACGGATGACCGGTATCGCCAGGCTGACGCTAGGCTTAGCCAGGCATCACGGAAGGATCGAAGGTCTCGTGGCGGGCGTAAAGCGTGTTGGAAAATACTCGCGATACGCGGCAACCGTTTGGCAAAAGGAAATACCTGATCTGTCTGCTGGTAAAGAAGCCAGGTGGCGGGAGGGAGTCCGAGGAAGATGCCTTATATGCATCGTGAGTGTTTCGACGTCAATGTGTGTCTTGACAAGGTGGTCTCGGGCGATCGCTATAGAAGCCGCCGTCGATGCGCTAAGAGGCAAGCCTAGGCAGACTCGGAGCGCTTGGGCCTGAACATTTTGTAATATTCGCAGGCTTGTTTTGCTTGCGTTGGTTAAGGCGGACAAGCTGTACCGCCGGAAGCCGAGAAAAAGTACCCTGCGCAGCTGTAGCAGAGCACTGGGTGACATTCCCCAAGTTTTCCCCGCGAAGAACTTCAATAGATGACAAATGCCGATCAATCGCTTTTTGATGTACGATACGTGATGGCTACATGACAGATTCCTGTCAATTATGACACCCAAGAACTTGTAGGACCGAATACAGGGTATAGTTTGGCCATTCGTCATTACGCCGTAATTACTCACAGGTTTGCGCGCAAAAGCCACGAGGGCGCATTTCTCAGAAGAAATTTCCAAGCCTCGATAGTGAGGGTACCGGTCAGTTTGAGAGGCAGCTCTTTGAATTCTCGCTCGCAACAGCAGGCGTGTTATGGCAGACGTCCAAACGTAGAGATCATCCGCGTACATTGATAACGTAACTGCGCTTGGAAGCTGCTCTGTGAGGGCAATTAGCGTAAGATTGAACAGCATAGGACTGAGTACGCCGCCGTGTGGGATGCCACGGTAGCTGTAGTGTGGAGAGGGTTGGCCGTCTTCTGTGCTCACAAAAAATGATCGCATTGAGACATAACTATGTATCCAGCGATACATACGACCACCTACCTCCTTCCTCTTCGAGAGCGGTGAGGATGGCTTGATGTGTAACGTTGTCGTACGGCCCTTGGACGTCGAGGAACAAAGAAGCGCACGTACGCTTACGGCCTTTCTGGTGTTGAACGTAGGTGACCAGGTCAACGACTTTATGAGTCGATGATCGACCACGTCGAAATCCTGCCATGACATCTGTGTCGGTTTTGTTGCCCTCCAAGTACCACTCCAGGCGTCCGAGAATCATCCTCACCATGGCTTTGCATACACAACTGGCCAATGCGATCGGACGGTAGGATTAGAGCTCCAATGGTGACTTGCCAGGCTTCAATAGTGGGACCAGGCGAATGGTCTTCCAGTTAGTCGGCAGCGTGCCATCTCTCCAAGATTCGCTGTACAGCTCCAGGAGGATAATTCTGGCGTGCTCACCCAGATGACACATGGCTCTGTGAGAGATTCCGTCGGGCCCTGTAACCGACGTTTGTCTACACAAAGTCAGTGCTGCGTTGAGTTCAATGATGGAGAATGGCAAATGCATGCGTGGACCACGTGCTTGCGGACAACCGCTCCAGGGTGGTAAACTGGTGTTTGCTGTTAGTTGGCCAGATAATTTGGTACAAAATTCTTCTGCCACGTCTATATCTGGTCGCTCTTGAGAGAGAGCTAAGGCCTTGATGGGTACTGCTCAGCGGGTTTTGTGAGCAGACCTGGTACCGTCCTCCACAATTGCGATAGAGGTTTACGAGGGTCAAGCGACTCACAAAAAAGCAGTCCAAGGTTGCGATTCGACTCCACAGTGCAGCCTCAAGGCTCCTCAACTAGGCTGCTCGACGCACCGTTATTTATTTATGTTTTACTTCTATGTGACTACGTGCACATAGAAATATGTGCTCCTAGCGCCCTCTCTCGTCGGCGAAAGCGGTGGCCTGCCATAACTGAATGGGAAATAGACGAAAAAAAAAAGATCATAGCTGGCAAAAAAAGCTAGTTACCAAAAAGAACTCCCGGGTAAATGCAGCAGAAACCCACTAAAACATTCTAGTAAAATTATACTTTCGCCCTACACACCGCGTGGCTTCCAAAAACTGTTTAATATTTTACAATGGTGTCCCACGTATTTCCAATGGGTGGGGTTCAATTGTCCTGGGAATCCACACGCTTAGTAGAGCGATACTGCAATTTTACCATAAGGCTCCGGTGGGTCTCTGCTGCATATATCCGGGAATCGTATTTGCCGGGCAATCGGCATGCTTCCAGATCAATGAATGAAAAGGCAACACCGTCCGCAACCAAACTTACAAAGCAAAAGTGCCAGCCGACCTACTTGGAACGAAATCATCTTTTAGGAACTTTGCGCGAAACAAACAAGGACGAAAGAAAGAGTACACACGGACGAGCGCAATCTGACAGGTTTATTGTTCAAAAAAAAAAAAAAAACTTGCAGCTTGTCTCGCGCGAAGGAGATAAAGTTATGAAGATTTTAAATATTGCACAAAGGTGGAAGAAATTCCTTGTATACCGCTCTAATCTCCCCCTCCCCTAAGTACACGGGAGAAGCTAGCCACCATGACGAGGAACTCACGCCATGTCTGATTAGTAGTGCAGTGTGTCGAAACATTTGAAAAACATCGCTGCGGAGCAGATACACTCTTTCCTCAACGTTGATCGAAAGTAAGCGTGAAAAGCAAGATAAGGAACGAAGAGGGACATCACGCAACTAAGAGGTTTCCAAGTTTAGGGCTATCGACCCCCCCCTTGCCACCGCCCCCCCCCCCCCCCCCCCCCGGCTCTACGTATGAGAAGCTTGCAACCATGACGAGGAACTTCGCGCCAAATCTGCGTAGTAGCGCAGTTTTTTTTAACAATTGAAGACATTGCTGCCTGGCAAATACACTGTTTCCTCAGTGTCGATCGAAGGCAAGTGCGTGAAGGAAGAGAATAACAGATAAAGACATCACATTATGGAGAATAGTGCTGTCGACCAACGGTGCCATCTCCGAACACAACCACGCCGTGCCGAATTCGTCGCTGGCAACGTACTTGTCAGAATATTTCTGTGCACTTTAAAACGGCACGCGCTGCCCTCTCAAGGACTCTACCCGTCGTCTCTCGCTTTTGGATCTCATGTTTGTCACGCTATAGTCGGCATATGTTTACGTTCTGCTTGTCGCTTCCACTAGTAGTGCTGGATCTCCCATGGCAACCAGGCATTGTTCATCCGCCTTCTGTTTCCTGTTGCAGCGCTCACGAAGCTTCTCCTCATTCATAGCCGCCACAAGTAGCTGCTTTTCTCACGTCTTCAAGTCAGCTTACATTGGCTGCCAGCACATAGTTTCGGTACGTAGCGTAGGCGCGCATCTTCCGTCAGCCGCTTCATTCATACTTGGGTTGCCTCAGCGCTGATTTCACTTTTTGTAGGGCTGCACATTTCTGGCGTGTTATAATGTACCCCTGCCGCATCACGGACAGACGGTCAGAGATGACGTTGCAAAAATATCGGGTTTATTCTTCTTCCAGCACGCGCGACCGGCTCTGCTGCTACGGCGGATGCACGGAAGGTGGTAGCATCCCATGTGGTAGCGTCCCAAGAAACCCAGCGTCGGGTGCGGCTAGACCACCGCGGCAGAGCCTGGAAAGTCCTAGGAAAAAGCATGAGATAAGCTTGTTGTCGACAGGTGAGTAAGATGAAAACGTTGAATGTCAGAGCGCCCGAGCTAATCGCAATGCAGCCAAACGATACATGACACTGTTGAAAGGGTAGAAATTTATTGTGGAGACACTGACCACAGTCGTTCGTTGGAATTTTCTTGTCGGCTGCCATCGGCGCGGCGTCCTTTATCTTCTTGCTAGCGTTTTGTCTGCGCCTGGAACAGCACAGCGAAAGGCGCTCAGGGGTTCTCACTTAACGCGTATTCGCCCAGATATTCCAGTATTGAGGATATTTTATTTTCGGCTTAAAATTATTAGCAATTAAATAGTACAAATAAGTTTCGGCACCTGTGAGATGTGGATTGTAGGCGTGCAGTAATGCTACCGTGGCTAATAGGATGCATATTATTCATTTTAGGCGTTTCTTGTGCTAAAAGTTTACCCCCCCCCCCCCCCCCCCCAAAAAAAAAAAAAAAACAAGGAAACGTTTGTATTTCTTTAAACTGTAATTGCGTTATTCTGTTGAACGATTTCCTGGAGCACTACGCGCCAGTAGCCGGAGACGCTTCCCAAAATTGCATCACAAAATTAATATTTTATACTTCCCTCTCTATGGCCGCCATATCTTTTCTTTTGTTTCTACAGCGGAAGAAAAATAGTTCTTTATTATCAATACGGCAGCAAAGAAAGCTCCTTATTCTAGGGAATGTAAGCAACATATGTTCGAAAGATATCTTGTTTTCACAAATGATGCGGCGCGTACGCATTCGGCTCCTCCTTGAAGCTATTACTCTCCATCCACACATTCCAGAGATCACAGTTCAGAAGGTCCAGATTTCTCTTCATTGGATGGTCGCATTCCCTAACTTATTGCAGGAGTATATTGTCTCGAACGGCACATTTGCGTAGAGTCTCACTGACTTGTCTACATTAGGTACTGGTACTGAGTGACACAGATATATATATACATATGTGTGAGTGCGCGCGCGCGCGTGTGTGTGTGTGTGTGTGTGTGTGTGTGTGTGTGTGTGTGTGTGTGTGTGTGTGTGTGTGTGTGTGTGTGTGTGTGTGTGTGTGTGTGTGTGTGTGTGTATGTTTATGCTGCCACGCGCGTTTATCGTCTCA